>JAVXUM010000021.1:22926985-22939408 GCA_035590655.1 Pouteria glomerata
TTTCGTCATTAATTAATATTCAACCCCAAAATTTAAGGAAGTTGAAAAGTTAAAGTTATTACAACTCCTAAAATAAATAAATAAATAAATAAATTATTTAAAAAAAAAAGAACGGCAAATTAACCTACTTTAAAAAATAAAATAAGGTTTAACATAAAAATATTACCAAAAAAAATAAAACAAAAGGTTTAACATAAAAATATTACAAAAAAAAATAAAACAAAAGGTTTAACATAAAAAATGTATAAAAATTTACTTTTATCTATCTTTTTTTGTTTAAAAATTTTCTTCAACTAATTTTGACGCAAAATTATAAATTCAGTTAAATTTAACGAATTTAATCAATTTTGCACTTTAAAAAAAAGTTATGTTTTAATTTTTAAATTAGAGGGGTCATGCATTTGAGTAAAACTCTAAAAAGGTAAAGTACAATTGCGTTGTATAAAATTTAATCTTATACAATTAACGGTAATCTTCCAACCCTAGCTACTTCCTCTCTTTTTTTCTTTTCCTTTTTTTTTTTTTTTGTGTTTTTTCTTGTAAATCATATGAACCCACAACAACATAATATTAGCAAAATAAACCTAAATATATATAGTTATATAATTAAAGACTTGACACAATTAAAGCCATCAATCCATCATCAAATCCTACATGTGAGGGAAAGGATCATTGCTTTGAAGAAGTTCTTCTATCATTTGAAGTGCAATTCTCTCCTCCTCAGCCATCTCATCATCATCTTCCCTGTTTGGCCCACCTGCCAATTCCTCGGAAGAAGGCAAAATTATTGCTCCTCCCTTCTCATCAGTGCTACTACCATTTATGGCTTTCTTGGTCTGATCCCCAAGCTCAATAGTCATAACCCAGTTCGACTCCGAGACTGTGCCAGCACACTTCTGCCACACTCCTATGTGGGAATTCTCAGCGTCGAGCCTCAAACAAGTGAGAGATGGGGATGATACCTTGTTGCATTTTCGAAACTTGGCGTGCAGGATCTCAGACAAGCCCGCCGACGACGGATCAGATGATGATGATGAGTACTCCTCGCTGGTTATCTCCGCCTGATCTCCGTTTGAATTTTGTGTTACTGGGAAGTTGGTTTTCGCGTTTCGGCCGTTTATCAAAATGGAAGCTCGATCGTAGGCTCTAGCTGCCTCTTCTGCAGTATCGAATGTACCTAGCCATACCCTTCTCTTCCTGGAAGAAGACATTAGGAAATTTTATAAACAAATTAAAGCAAGAATAATATGGGGGGTGTCGCTGTCGCAATTAACAAGGAAAATACTACCAACCCTATCAAAATTGTTGATTAACGATGGCGGAGCTGGAAAATTTTTTTTTTTTTCCTAGGTCATAGGTTAGATATTAAAGTTGAGTTTTGATTAAATATTAAAGGAGACAAAGAATTCTCATCGTGGGATACAAATTTGAGTATTTAACTGAGTTTTGGTTGAATATTAAGTTAAGTTACAAACAAGTGAGTTATATACTGTTACTACTAAAATAAAATTTGAATCAAAATTTACTTGAATTATAGTTTACTTAAGTTTCTACACAGCTTCGCGTCTATTAATCAGGATTGTAGTTGGATATTCTTATAATACAAGAATCATTTTAACGAATCTTTTACAAGTGAGTTCATATTGTTCTAGAGAATTATGTTGACTACAACTTGTGATAGTATAGCATTACATCTTCTTGTGCTAAAATTGCAGTGTAGTGATTTAGTATTCTCAAAATGATAGATAATAAAGTCGCATCATATTAGTGCAAAATTTAAAAATGATAATATTACGTAAAACGTATAGTGAGCATAAGATAATAATAAACTGAAATTCAAAGTTCTGGATATGTAAAGGATGAACTTTAACTAAGTTATAGAGAGGCAATTACTTTCTTAATTTGTATGAACAACGGAGAAAAGGTTTTCTATGGTAATTTATTTCATTAATTCTTCTAGCCGGGCGAACTTACAGTAATGGATGGCGAATTTCGGATACCCAAGAACCCCGGTGGCGCTGCCTGACACCTCTGAACTTCTTCGGCTGCACCATGCTGTGGAGTGAGAGAAAGAGAGGGTGGGGGGTTGTTGGCCGACGAAGACGTTAGAGCTAGCTAGCACCACTCCACAATTGAATGATTTAATTTAAAAGATCATCACAGTTGTATACAAATTAAACAGCTTCACCTAATATTACTAGGTTATAGCTCCATCAATAAATGCGCGCACTTTTGACTTTTACTCGTAACTTTGGCCTTTTACGAATGGTGACAATTTGGATTCACATATCATGATTAGAAAATATTTAAGACTGGTAAAAATATTTTAACTAAATTTATGCGTAAATATTTTAAAATTTAGTGGACATTTTAAATTATTAATTTATTTCATAATTAAATTAAATTTGTGATAATTTTGAATTAATATATTTGTGTCATTTTTAAATTTTCTTTCAATAATTTATATTAAAGTGAAGTCATGTTGGAATCTTGTTATTATTGTATGAAACATTGGTAGGCCTATGTCAATTTGCACTTTACATTTCTTGATATTATTTATTTATTTATTTATTTTTTGGGACTTTTGCGCTTAGTTTTTTACACATTTTCTCCTTTTGGTCATGCCACATGTTGTTGGGAGGAGAGAGTTTGATGATTTGGTCAATCTCAAGTAGTTTATTGGCATGAAGAATTCTTTTAAATTTTTGCATCTACGAAAGAATTTTACCAAATTCAATGTTTAATTAATAGAAAATATTTAAGAATGGTAAAAACTCATCAAATTAAGTTGTAACTATATTAAACATCAATTATTCAAGTGGTCCTAATAGGAAGTATATTTTATTTATCAATAAATGCTACTTCTAGTAATGTATCATACTTATATAATTATTAATATTTTATCACTAATTGTCATTTTTTAGTAATCAAGTAGTGTGATTACTAAACATACAAGAATTTATGACAAAATATCAATTATTATATATATATATATTTAGTATCGCACTTTTGTGATAAATTTGCAATGATCGCATAGTGTAAAAAACTATAAGTCAGTGTACAAGACTTTACATCACGGAGTCTCTACTGAGAGTTAAATGTCTATAGTTTTTTTCTCTGCAATAAGAAATCTTGATTTAGGACTGAGTATTTAGTCGGCTCAATAAAAAATCTAACTGAACTAAATTAACTAATTTTTTTTTAGTTATTTTCTTTAGCTAACTGAACTGTTAAAAAAAACAAAAACAAAAACAAAAACAATAGCAAAAGCCAAAAAAAAAAAAATTCAGTTTTTGTTAGTTCAGTTTTAAACTGAATATTCTGTTTTAAGAAAAGAAACGCTGTAGTATAAAAAATTTTAAATATATTTAATTGGATTAAGAGTTAAGATGGCCATATAAATTACTAGGGATCGAGTTTCCTACGAATCCGAATGTGTGAGAGAAGTGGTACACATTCTCCGATTTACCCATTAATTATACGGTCCGTTGAGAACTATAATAAACTGATTTGGTTCCGAATTATCAAAAAAAATATATATTTTCAAACTAGCCAAAAATTGAATTTTTTGAAAAATAATAAATAGAACTGAACTAAAATCACTGAGCCGTTTGGAGTCTTTGGACCAAATTTTGTTTGTTCAGTTTGATTCGTTTGGAGTCTTTGGACCAAATTTTGTTTGTTCAGTTTGATTTGATTTTTTCGAATTGTTCAATTTTACTCACTCTAACTGATTTCAGGTTTGAAACGCTTGACTCCTATGTATAGGGGAATAATTTTTTCATTTTATTCTAAAATTAATATTATTTTATTTTTATTAATAGCATACCATCACTAAATAAATAACGAAGAATTGTTTTACAATTAAAACCAGGTTCTTGGTAGTGCATCTAAACCAATATCCTTGGTAAAAATATATGAAAACTCTCCTCCCTCAGTTCTCGCTCACAACAGATATATCATCCAAATTAATTCTTTTTTTTTTTTTTTTTTTTTTTTGTTACTCTCCACTTATACATTAATTAACAAATCTCTTTAGGTCAAAGAAAATCTGTCCAAGTCTTTCATAATTGAGGATTGACTTTCACATCAAACAAAAGTGTTTGCATATATATATATATATATTGGTACCGTTAGATAGCCATAAAAAAAAATAGAAAAACTATCAAAATTTGTGCTTTGGCACCGTTTGCACTACTAATAAATAAAATAAATCTCTAATAAATTTTATAAATTATTAAAATTTTCTATCACACATTCTTACTTTTATTATATTTAAAAAATTTTAATATTTTATTAAAAATAAAAATTCAAAAGGAACTTAATCGAGTGTGTAAATTTTTTTTACAATCATATTCTTCGAATCGAAATCTTTTAAATGAGTATCATTGTCATTATTTTATACTAATTTTTTGAATCTGTTAAAATAGATTTGTAAAACTGTTTTAACAATTTTGATGCTACCGTGCAAAAGTCAAAAATTTTTATATAAATCTATATGAACGGATCCAAAAAAACTATTCCGACGGTTTTTCTTTCTTACATTTTGCCACAAAAGTCTAAAAATGTCACTATATTTCTCAAAAAAACTCTATTTGAAACACTAAATGCCAAACACCCAAAATCAACTTAAACCACATTTTTTTTTGCTTACAACTCCAAACACACTTTTTCTATGTTTGGTAAAACTATAATTTTTGTCACTTTTCTACTTTAATATAATAATTTGATATGATATTTGTTTTATTCAACACACAGAGAGCTCTACTTTTCTGCTATATTACAGTAAAAAAATTACCACATACAAAAAAATTGCTATTTTTCTATACTGTTAAAATAAAAAATTTTACCAAACAACTAAAAATTACAAAAAAATTAACAAAAATTGTAACTTGTTTCATTAAAGATATCAAAAATTATAACTAATAATTTTTAATAAAAAATTATTAAAAATTATATTTTTTATGCTGTCAAACACCCCATTACGATCAATGCCACCCTATGGATTACCAGTACTAACATGTCACTCAATATTTAGAATTGAGGGTAAGTTTAAATTTTGAATTAAATTGGCATCCAAATTAATTACAAACATCTAATCCAACTATAGATTTCAAATTGATAAGTTTTTTTATTTTTTATTTTTTAATTTTTCGATGATAAGTTCTAGGTTGTAAGTGAAAGTCATCTTTGGAAGTGATGCATCAGAAGTAATTTCTTCTCTGTACTCAAAACACCAGAAACACTCAGTGGAAGATCTCATCCATACATGATGATATTCAAGCGTGGAGAGAATTTTCTAGCAATGGACTTTCTCTTTGTACAGAAGGCAAGCCAATGAAGCAGCTCTTTTTCTACCTTCTAAATATCTAAAAGGTCTTCTCCCTACCAGGAATATTTTAGCAAACCTCCCCAAGATCTGATTTATACTGTAGAGAGGAAGAGAATTGTAACTAAATAATTTCTTTTTANNNCTGAAAGTGCCCAAGAACAATTAAGCAATATTAAACAGAAATTGCAATCTTTAATGCGTGGGTATGATAGTAACCGTATGACTACCTAAACAACAATTGCCACATTCTCCTTTTACCGTAATTTTGGTGGCAATCTATCAATTTGGAGAAGAATAACATCTCAGCGAACAAAATCATCAACAAGTGCCAGTTCAAGTTCATCCGACCTCCAATGTTATCTCGGTACACTGCCAGTAGAAAATGAAGATGATTTTAATCTTTTGGACTGATGGAAGGGACATCAATCAAAGTTTCCAGCTCTTTCCGCTTTAACTCGTGATATTCTTGCATTTCCAGTTTCTACTGTAGCATTCGAGCAAGCGTTTAGTGCAAGTTGACGCGTTATCAGTCAATTTAGGAGTCGACTGGCCCCTTAAATAGTAGAAACCTTAATGTATTTACGAGATTGGTATCTCACTGAAAATAGACAACAAGAAGATGCCGAAAAAGAACAACTTGCTCTTGACTTTGATACTGTAGCAGCCTGGGACCCAATACCGCTAGCATGATATTGTTTGCTTCCGGGATCCATGCTCACGTGGACGGCACACAGCAGCCGGGCGCCGCAATCACCCGACCTGTCACGGTTTTGTTCTTAGCGAGGCGACCCGGCGCCCTCCAAAACGCGTCACACTAGAGAGAGGTATCCCCACCCTTATCAGGTATCCCCACCCTTATCAGGCATGGTTCATTCTCCTCTCCAACCGATGTGAGATCGTTACAATCCAGCCCCCTATAGGGCCTAGTGTCCTCGCTGGCACATTGATTCGGCATCGGCTCTGATACCATTGTAGCAGCTTGGGACCCAATACCGCTAGCATGATATTGTCCGTTTCCGAGATCCATGCTTACGTGGATGACACACAGTATCCGGGCGCCACAGCCACCCGACCCGTCACGGTTTTGTTCTTGGCGAGGCGACCCAGTGCCCCTCAAAACGCGTCATACTAGGAGAGGTATCCCCACCCTTATTAGGCGTGGTTTGTTCTCCTCCCCAACCGATGTGGGATCGTTACAATCCACCCCCCTTTAGGGCCTAGCGTCCTCGCTGGCACACCGATTCGGCACGGACTCTGATACCATTGTAACAGCCCGGGATCCAATACCACTAGCATGATATTGTCCGCTTCCGGGATCCACGCTCACGTGGACAGCACATAGCACCCGGGCGCCACAGCCACCCGACTCGTCACTGTTTTGTTCTTGGCGAGGCGACCCAGCGCCCCCCAAAACGCGTCATACTAGAGAGAGGTATCCCCACCCTTACAGGCGTGGTTCGTTCTCCTCCCCAACTGATGTGGGATCGTTACAGATGTCATGTATTTAGGTGAATGAGAAGAACATACTAGTAGATCTAGTGATAATTGATAATGATGTATAAATAGAGTAATATTTGCAAATGATAGTCACTCTTATAAGTGTCAAACTAGTTAAGATGTATAAGACGTGTAGTGATGCACTACTTTATTACTCTATCATTTGATTTTTTTTTTATTCTACATTTGTAAATTGTAATTTTAAATTTAGTGTTAATTATGTAATTCTTTATTATTTAGTAAATTTTAAATTTTGTCAATATTTATTTTAATGTGTTTGGATAAATTTTATTTACTTAAAAAATTAAAAATAATTTAAAAATATATAAAAAATATTAAAAAATAAGCTGGGTCAGCTGGAGCGGTCAAGGGTGAGCATTTTTTACCCTGACTCGACCCGACCCGACCCTAGAACACAATTGGGGCAGTCGGGGCGAGTCAACCAGAGTCGGGTCGACCCTAAATTAGGGGCGGGTAGGATCGGACCCGACCCTATTTACACCACTAATTGAACCCTTGAGATATTCTAAAAAAAACACTCAATTTTGGGGCAAAATGGACTTTTCGCTTGCTTATGCCTCGGCTTGAGCTAATTATTAATTTTGAACTTGATTTCAAACCTTTGCATGAACTCGGGTTCTAACTCGACAAATAGTAATTAAAATTTGAACTCAGCTTCGAAATAACTTAACACAAACTAAAATAATATCGTTTTAATATAAAATATATTAAATCGAAATAAATATCTCTATAATATCAAAATGTCATCATCTTGGTCAAAAATGGTATAAATACATTCTATTTCATAGAAACTCGTAGATTTTTGAATTGAACACTTTTAGGCTCAAATTCAATTTTAAGAAGTCAAAAATCAAAGTTGAATTCAACTCATTAAAATCATAAATTTAGTCCAAACTAAACTCAAGCCCAATAACTAAATTTATGGTTACTACTTAACTTTTACACTCACATGTTTTTCTTTGTTTGTTCACATGATAAATTTTTATCTTTCGTCTCATTAGTCATTTGACTCCCCTCAAGTATAAAAAATTATGCTAGCACATATTACTAGTGTGTAAGCCACAATTAATTATCAGTTGGTTGGATTGATGGTTCACTCTTCTGGTTAATTGGTCGAATCCATTAAATTAAAAGAAGATCAAAATGAATTAATAGCAAAATTTGAGACGAGGGATTTTAAAATTAAAATATAATTTTAAGAATCTAAAATTAAATTTGAACTCTTGAATTCATATGAAATTTTATTAAATGAATAAAATTAAAATATTTTCCTTTATTGAATAAACATTCATAAAAATTCCAATGTTGAAAATGCGTACAATCTCAATTTTTCAATTTGTGTTTCACTTCAAAACCCGTCCATCTCAAAGTCTGGCACCATTAGTTAACAATACAAACCATCGGGCATCTCATTTCGTATTGAGGCAAACCCAACAGTATAGCATAATGGAAACAGGAATTAAAACTCAAATTTAAAAAAAAAAAAAAAAAAAAATAGCTACATATACGCGTGTTGCTGCAAGCTTTTGCAAAATATTTAATTTTATTATGGATACAAAATAGGCATATATAATACGTACAGCAAAAGTATCATACAATGTTTAATTAAACACTACATAATTTTGAAATACCCTCAAAAACAACAAAATTATTTAATATAAATTTACCCAAAAAAATGGGGCACATGCCAATCGTCTAAACAAAATGAAAATAATATTCAGGCAATAAATAAGTGAGACATGTATCAAACCACGAATAATATTTTAGATTTTTAGTGTAAAAGTAACATTTAATATTCAAATACTAAAAGTGATTAAAAGATAAAACTTCTACTACCCTCCACAAGCAACAAAATTATCCACCATTAACTTATTTGAAAAAAAAAAAGACACATGTCAATTCTTAAAAAAAAAAAAAAACAAAAGAAATAGACAAAAATTTGTCAGAGAATTGAAAAACCCTCAATTTTTTAATATAGGCATATAAATTACAAAATTTGCAAACAAAAAGAAGTTAAAAAAAAAAAAAAGACTATTGCAAAAACTTAACAACTTCCATGGCCCTACGGCCCGTTTGGCAGCTAAAATTTTTGGTAACACTACTACAAAAATTTATAAATATCACATGTTTTAAGTGTGATGTTTCACATTTCATTTCGGTTACAAAAGCGTGATTGATTTAGGTGAGATTGTAAGTCATCTCTTTTTTATCACGGTTTGCAACCGTGTTTAAAAACTTACAACAATTACACACTAAAAACATGATCTTTTATGGTAAAAACTGATATGAAAACTTATAATAATCACACACTAAAAACGTGATCTTTTATGGTAAAAACTGAGATGAAAACTTACAACAATCACAAACTAAAAACGTGATCTTTTATGGTAAAAACTAAAATGAAAAAAAATCTCGTGTGATCTTTTATGAGTTATGATCTCATTTTTTTAACATTATATATTTAAGATTTTTTTGTTATTGCTAAGAATCGAACTCGTGCCATTTCTTTAGAAGTTAGTGTGGTTAATCGCTAATCCAACTTATTATTTATATATACATTTTACATATTAATATATATATATATAAACAAATTTTTATCACTTTTGGTGACTAATTGGTCTTTAAAAATAATAAATTTATATTATTTTTATTTGATTATTTTAAGTTTTTTTACAATAATTTATTATTATTTTTGTCAACCAATTAGTAACTAAAAGTAACATTTTTCCCAACAAATTGACTGAAAAAAATATAAAAAATTTACTTTTATTTAATTATTTTAACTTTTTGCAATAATTTTAAATTATAACTAATATAATTAATATTAAAGATACATTAAACATTTTTTTAGATATTAAATATTTAATATTCAATTGTTTGTAAGTCATACAAATTATGAAGGTTATTTTTATATATTTATTAAAAAAATAATTATACATTTAGCATTATTTAAATTTTGTTCAGTAAATTTAGTTTTAGTATTAATCTAAAAACATTTTTTTTTTATTGATCTATGATTGTAGTTTTTATAAAACATTAAATTAGTTAAGATTAATAAATAAATATTATAATTAAATTTATGAAATCTAATTTAAATTATATAAAGTGATAAACAAAGTTACTTAAGTGAAATACACAGAAAAAAATAATAATATTGTCTCCCATTCTGTTATTTTTCTTTTTTTAAGATTTGATTTTCTCACATTTTTATCTTAGTTTTTTTTGGAGTTGTTTTTACTGATCTTTTATCTCACTTTTTTCAATCACGATTTTAACAAAATTGAGATAGAAAGTATTACTGATCTTTTATCTTATTTTTTTCAATTACCGTTTTAACAAAAACTGAGATAGAAAGTATTACTAATCTTTTATCTCGCTTTTTTCAATCATGGTTTTAACAAAAGTAAGATATAAAGTATTACTGATCTTTTATCTCGCCTTTTTCAATCACAGTTTTAATAAAACTGAGATAGAAAGTATTAGAAGTAATTTTTTATCTCAATTTTTTCATTCGACTGAAATAAAAAATTTAACTTACAAATTTTTAACACACTTTTTCTAAAACCGTGATCTTTATTAATTATTGTTGTAGTGTATTGAATGTCACTATTTTTATCATTAAAATAAATACCAATAAATAAATTTAAAGTAAAAATTGTTATCACTTTGCATTAATTAGGGTGTATTTGGAAAAAAAAAATAGAGATTCAAAAAAGTAGGATTAATAATTATATTATGGACAATCATATTTTATATTTGCTACTTTGAATTGAGACAATGTTAGTACTTTAGAACTATATGTATCTCCATTATATGTTGATAAAATGGTACTTAAGTAAAATGTTAATTTTAGAGATATTTATGTATTATTTTAGTAAATTATAATTATAATGATGTTTATTTATTATTTTGGTTTTAGAGATAAATTATTTGATAGTAATAGGTTACCTATGCAATTATTTGATAGTAATAGGTTACCTATGCAATTAAATAATGCAACAAATTAGTGATGGATTTGGAGACAAATGGAGAGTTTAGATTTTCGAATATCTGCAGATATATCTGTTTTTCATTTAGAGTTAGGATGCAGGTTTTAAAAAATATCCATTTATAGTTTGGGATAATTTTAGAGACAGACAGAAAGTTTCGAGTAGATATTATTATATTCACTTCTGATCTATTCCGTTGCTATCCCTAACTAAGAGTTAATGTGATAAAGCCTTGTACCTTGATGAGGTGCATGAGAAAAGACGAGAAATTATCATGTAACATATTTTTATTAATTTTTATTATTATTAGTGGATGAAAAACAAATAAATTTATTTTTATAAGTAATGTAAATTTATATTATAATATGCTATTAAATATAATATTAATAATTTAATAGTATATTATGTTTAAAGAGGAGATGTTAAAATTTAAAAATTCATTATTTGAGTGCACCAATTACAAGTCAATGTGATAAGATCTCGTACTTTGATGGGATTGGTCCGTGAAAGTGTGAAAATTTATTATATTTATTAATTTTTATTATTATTAGTGAATCAGAAATAAAATATATTTATTTTTTAAAATAATATAAATTTACATTATAATATGTTATTAATATAATATTAATAATATAATAATATTTTTTAAAAAATATTAAAATTTAAAAATTCGTTACTCATAATGGTGGAGCCACATCCCGCTTAGGGGTGGTGGCCGTTATGTCTGAAATTCTAAAAGAAAATGACTCGATCTATTTTATTGACCTATCTTAAAAATAAAACACACAGGTTTTGTGTATATATAATTTTGATTATTATTGTACTTTTAATAATGTATTATTTTGCACTTAGCAAAAATTTTGATTTAGAATCTTAAAAAAAATTGTACGTCACACTTAAAAATAACTTCTCGCTCCATCGTTGGTTACTCGAATGCACCTATTAAGAATTAATGAGAGTGCATCCAGTAAGAAATAATGTGATAAGTTTTGGTATTTTGATGAAGTTGCGCTTGTATAGTGTGAGAAATTACCATGTTGCATATTTTTATAGTCTTTAACAGGCATCTGGACATTGCACCGCGCTGGTTAAAATAATAAGAGTAAATTATACCTAAACCCCCTAGATATTAAGCTAATTACATATAAATTCCCTCAACATTTGAATCTTACACTTAGATCCCTTATTCTCAAATGTTTGTAACAATTTAGTCCATTCGTTAATTTTCTCCATTAAAAGCTTGAACGGCACAGTAACATGACAGAACTGTCCCTGTCACTTTAACTTAAATCACCCGCCCAGCTTTCCCTTACTCTCTCTTGTTCTCTAAGTTTTTTATTATTAAAATGATTTATTTTATTAAAATATTTTATTAAATTATATTAATCTGATAATAATTTATTATTAAATTAAGTTATTATAATACATTTTATTAAAACTAATTATTATTAAAAATAAATATTTATAACATTAAATTAATTAACTTTTAAATATATTTTATTAATTCTTAAATAATCTAATAAATTTTAAATATATTTTATTGAATTCAATTAAATTTATATTTTTAATAAAATTAGATATTTT
>JAVXUM010000021.1:23050080-23066405 GCA_035590655.1 Pouteria glomerata
TTTTTCCCCACCTTAATGCTTTTCGTAGTCTTAATCATTGTTTTGTTCTTGAGAAGCTATGTTTTTTTTCCTTGTTTCTTGTAGTTTTTGACTTGTAAGAGAGTGAACATATGATCGAAATAAAATTTTTGGATTAGCAACTCTTCTTTGCCTCTATTTGCTTTCCTTAGAATTATATGTATCTACGCGGCTGTCTGCTATCCGCTATGAAAAACGGACGTTTCAAAATGGATAAATAAATACCATTTTACATATGTTGAACAAATATACTTGCTCTCTAAAATATGTGTTGAATACCTTTTGTTCTACATCTAATTATTTTATTTTTTTCTTTAAATATGTGATTAAAAAAAATCTAAATTTGACTACTTAAAACTTTTAAAATTATAAAACACTCTGTTCTATATTTTGCTGTATCATATAGAATTACACATTAAATTAGTATTTTTTTTTAAGGTGCATGTTATGTTCGCTTGTACAACTAATAAAAATTACTGTTTTCTTTTCATTTTTTTTTATTTTTTTTTTTTTGTCGTATTCATGTCATCGTGTTCATATTCTAATTTTTTAAAAATTATTATATATTTGTTTGTATTCATATTTTGTCCATATTCCTTATTTGAATCTATGCTTATTAGTCTATACGCGAAAATATAATTTTTTTAGTTTAGTTGATAGTTGGACTACGAGCAATCATTGACTTTAGCTGCAAATCTATTGCATTAAAAAGACAACATTACTAGAATTGTAAATAACTCGAGTCAAGTATTGGCATGTTTATGCTTGTTTGTTAGATTTATTAGCAAGCCGATGTTGAACTTTACACAAACTTGAAATGTTATGTTCAAGTTTGTTCATTAGCTTTCCTAATGATCTTGAGCCTAGCGTACTTGTGAGTCTATATTTACTTGTGTTCTTAAACTTGTTAGTAAATAAATTTAACAAATAATTATTTTTTTTAAAAAAAAGGAAAAACCTATCAATTTTTTTCTAACTTAGCAAACAAATTATAAATTAACAAACAATAACTTGTAACTAATCTAAATTATTAACGAAAAAAGCTAAGTCATTAAAATTTGAGAAGCGATCTTAACTAATTTAATTATAATTATGTTTACGAATATTTAAATAAACATGATT
Source organism: Pouteria glomerata (assembly GCA_035590655.1). NCBI lineage: Eukaryota > Viridiplantae > Streptophyta > Magnoliopsida > Ericales > Sapotaceae > Pouteria > Pouteria glomerata. The sequence continues at coordinate 23,051,221 of JAVXUM010000021.1, forward strand.
ATGAGTTATAAACGAGTATGTTCACGAACAATAAATAATTTTATTCACAAAATTTATTGACCCAAGTGTACCCTTTCTTGAGCTTGGCTTTGTTATTATTGATCTTGAAAAATGTGTTTAAATTTATTCATTTATCTTATCAAACGAATATAAATGAGCTCGTTCAAGAGTGCCTTATTGAATGCTTGATTCGTTTATAACCTTCAATATTATCTCACTATCTAAGGCTATAAACGAGCCAAACTTGACACTTTTCAGGTTCTAACTCATTTATTAAGCAGGCCCTATTTTGTTTTATTTTCATTTAAGCTCGACGTCTTTTTGTAAATGAACAAATCTCTACGAGTCTTGTGCCAAATTCAAGTTATTTATGAACAATTTTTTATTGGTAATCTTTTAAGTTATAAAAATAAAAAAAAAAAATTCATCACAATCAAGTAAGTTTTCATAATTCAAATAATCCTAACTTAATTATGTATATATATTTCAAATGTAATTGCTAACGTAGATATACATATGTATAATTACTATTATATAGATAGCATATTAAAAAGGGCAATTCAGTACTCAAGTGCACAAGGTTCCAGCATTGTTGGGTCTGGGGATAGTTAGATGTCGGTGGTCTTCCCTCTACAAATAGAACCTAATTTTTGGGTTCGAATTCTTAACCCCATGTAATAATTGGATAACCGTACTGCTGCCCTAAGCTATAACATATAAATTTAGAATATTACTATGATGCAGCATTATATTATTGGAAGTTCTATGCAGCATTATCTTATTAAGAGGAGCTGGAGTCTTATTATGGGTTAGGCAATTAGTCCATTTAATTTTGTATTTAATTAATGTTGTTTACATCTGCAGATTAGTTTGGACCACTTGGAGGTAAATATTTTATATGAGGAATTATTAAATAGATATTGTCGAAAATTCCTTAAAGTGGCCCCTTCTCTTTTTTCTTTTTGTTTATTTATGTCTCCAAGTTGGGGTGAAAAAATGTTAAAAAATTGTTTAGTGAAGCAGCTCGGTAGGGTTTATCTTATCTGCTGGATAGGAATGAGAAGCCAAAGAATCTTGTGTCTAATGAGTGGTGATAACAAGGGTTTAGATCACCCGTGGACCAAAGCAAAGCATGTTATCTACTGGTTCCACAGACGTTGATGACTAAATTGGATGCCAACAGCGATTGAGGGGGATGTAGATCAAACTTCTGCAGTTGTGTTAGTAAATTTATTTATTTATTTTTATTTGATTTTTTGTTTGAAAAAAAAAATGTTTAAAAACTAAATGTAAAAGCTTCCAAAAGGAAGAAAATTTTGGTTGAAAAACATTTTAAAAAATAATCAGACTACTGTTTTGGGCTAAGATGAGCATATCTCATTCTACAATCTTTGGAAAGGTGGCTATGCAGTGGCAATGAAAACACCACAAGAGGTGGCAAGTTGGGGTTTAGGAATAATTTCTTTGGTTCTATTGGGTCTTCAGTATTACCCATTACAGTAATGGGCATTAACAAATCAAACCTCTGCAAACTAATGCTTCTACCAAGTTTCTTTCTTTATTTATTTATTTTCAATTTTCTCCCTGTTCTGTTCACAAAGTTGCAAACTTTTTCCTCCTATATAAGGATCATGTTGTTTTTTCCTCTCCTCCCAAAGCTCCGCATCTTAGCTTTGGGACGGTTTTGCTTGAAATCATTAGTAAAGGGAGGAAGTACTTATAAATCTGGAAAAGAGTTCAGAGAGAAGCCCATTTCTCATCTTGTGCTCTCAGACAATGGAAGAAGAAAAGCTGCGTAAAATAATTGATCAAAACTCGAAGATTGATGAAAATGACAAGCGGATGGTCAGGTTAATTAACGTTGCTTTCTGGTCTACGCAAAGGGACATGTCCCTAGGAGAATGCTATACAATCAGAATTATTTCCAGAATTTGTGACACATCACACATAAAACAGTAGAGGTTCTTAGAAATCTATAACGCATCCCCAGTGTTATTTGGACTTTCATATATATTCATGTTTGTCTGAATCATCAGGTTGAGTTCTTACTTTTATCTCTGCATACTTCAGCTTAGCTGAGCCCCCCCGTAGGCTTGATTATTGGTTGGAGTTGAGGCGCTGTTTGATTTCTGTTTTCCGTGGAAAACAGCATTTTTGTTGTTTTCTTAAAACAAATGCAAGCTTGTTTTTCCGAGAACACTGTCTAAACCAAACATTGTTTTCACTTGTTCTTATTTTCTTAGGGAAAGAACACAAAAACAAGTGGAAAACGGTCTAACCAAACAGCTTCAAATATTTTACTAGTTTTCTTCTGCACCCTTTTTTCTGTGCGCTTTATTTTTTGTTTACGTTGTTCTTTGTTTGCTGTTGAGTTGACAGAACAGAGCAAAATTCATGGTCCAAAAATTTTCCTCTGGCCTGTGTCACTTCCATCAAACAAACAGAAACATGTAATATGACAAACACTAATAACAGAGGAGATAGTAGCAGATAAGAATTGAGCACTACAAATAAGTTCTTCTTCTTTTTTCTTTTCTTTTCTTTTCTTTTCTTTTTTTTTTTCCTCCAATTACTGGATTGGTTTTTCCTGATTGTTACTTTCTAATTGCTTCATTGAGTTCAAATAATCCAGAACCATCCAAGAACTGAGCCAGCAACCAAACCTATGGCCAAGAACACAGCCATCACGACTGCTGAGACTTCAGCTTCTGGAGTTGGCACTGATTTAGGAGTGAGGATCATGATGACACTTGTCAGATACCCGTTTGTCAGCCCAAGGGCAATTGTCAGAAACACAATTGGAACCTCTGTTTTCAGCCACTCGGGGCCATGGAGGCAGACTGAAAAGAGGGGATAGAATGAAAGCCTAGCAAGGCAAGCCCAGGTAGCCTTCCCAATACTCCTCAGTACATACACAGCAGTTAAAGACTTCCCTACAAGGTCCGAAAGATTGTACACTGTGATCAGCATGATTGGGTACCAATCTTTAAGAACCCTTGATTCAAGGTTTTCTGCTATGAATCCCGGAAAGATTGATAAAGTTACAGTGTAAATCATGAAGACTCCCAAAACTGGCCAGCGGATTTTTCTTGCCACATCCCAGAATTGTGGCTTTGAACTTGGCAGGTCATCTGGTTGAAGTTTGTAATGCTGTTGCATGACTGGCAACTTGTATAGCAGGTTGCAGCAGACAACGCAGACCAGCAAAATGACATTGCTGACTATGAAGTAGAAGTGGGCGCTTGTCCGGAGACCCTGTGATGTCTGTGGAAGGGAGACCTTTGTTATAATCCTCAAGATGGACACAAGGACGCCTGTCGCCAAACAATATAATGAGGTAAATTGAGGAATAACTTGATTATGCTGTGTCATCAATTCAAGCACTATTCACTGTTCTTGGAAACTGGAAATTTATGATCATTGTGAAAGCTCCAGTTGCTATTCTATTATCTAAACTGATATATTCAGATATAAAAGGAGAACCAATTTTGGTTCCCCTAAATACCCTGTAGCTGCTAACCTTTTTTTTTTTTTTTTGCCTGTAACTGTTGTTAACTGCATCATAGCAGAGGATGGGTATGGATAGGAAGGGGAAAAAATTTAGAAAACAAGAATCAGGAGAAGAAGGAGAATGGAGGTAATAAAGATTAAAGAAGGAAATGGGAAAGAAAACACAGTGTGTGCGCTTTGATTAATATGCTAGAATTGGGATTTGGATTAACTCAGGTAAACTGGGGCTGAGAGTTACTCGGTGTTGGTATTTTGAATTATTTTTTAGACTTTGTCGGAAAATCATTAGACACAGACCTTTTCTTCTCGAATTATTTTAGGCACTTCTTGATTGGAATTTCCAATGATTATTTTGTGCCACCAATTTAAGAACTGCTTCATTATTTGGTGTAGAAATCAGTAAAGAATGCCAAGGCTCAAGTTACTATCCATATATATATATATATATATAGAGAGAGAGAGAGAGAGAGAGAGAGAGAGAACATGGTACCTGAAGAAGCTGTGCCAGCAAAAACTGCCTGCATGTACTGTTTTGGAAGCTTGCCAGCAGATCCTATGAGGCTTCCTCCTATCAAGCCATCAGCTAAACCACAGATGACAACTGATGCAACTGTTACATAATAGCCTCCATTTGACTTCCCTTTTGATCCATTACCCTTATACCAGGTCCAGTCGAGAATTGGAGCTACCATTAAAGAGAGAACAAACATGGAAAAACCCAAGTTCATCCTGAACCTATAACTCACCTTCCTACTCCAACTGTCCCAACTACTCATCATCAAAACCAGAACTGACAGAGAAGAACTCATATAAGCCACTGCAAAGACCTTTTCAACGTGCCTAGACGGTCCATAGAGATGGCCAAAGTAGTCTACAGCTGTGATCAAAGCATTCCATGGAAGCAAATTGCCTGCACCGAGCATGAAATGGACTATGTAAGCGATTTTGTACGTGTCCCTCGTCGTGGTTTGATCTCCAGCAGCGACCTTCGCACCTTCCATTTTTCTGACAGTTTCTGTGTTCTACCTTGCAGGCTTAAGTAAGTTCCCTTGTGCTATTTGGTTAGACTTTTTAAAAAAGAAAGTTGAGCAATTTGGCTCAATTAGGCCTTGAATTTGATTGATGGATTTGAATTTGGAATCAATGGTTGATTATAGGGGGGGAGAAATTTGTGCTCTGTGGGGACAAGACAATGGATGGGTGGTATTAGAGGTCCTCTCTTTCTTTTACTGCTGCACATGGGTAGTCTTGCTGGCACCCTCGGATTTTGCCCAAATCATCCGGGAATAATTGGGCAATGATCTATTTAAGGTAAAAACCATTACTTAATTTTAGTCCCTTCTTAGTTTGGATAGTGACTTTGTTTTTTATTTTTTTCCAAATCTTGCATTGTCCCTATGATGTTTTCATTCAGTTTCTAAACTTGACAACTATAACTCAATCCAATAGAAGTCTTAATTGCAAACTAGTTGGGGTTGGCTACAAGAATTGTTTTTCTCAATTCATTTATGTCATATGCTGTTTGGTATTGGTTTCAGAAAATTGTTTCTAAAAAGTTTTCTGACAATTAGTTCATAATTCTAAAAATGCAATGGATGATTATTTTCAAACACTGATTTTGAAAAGAGAAAGTAACACTATATATATATATGTAAATGCAAATATAGAATAAATATATAATTAAATGTCGCATTGGAATGCAAAAAAATAAAAATAAAAATTAAATTTGGTCATTGAAATATCGAAAACACCTTTAAGATTATCTCAGATTTCTGATTCTTTTTTTTTTTTTTTTTAAAAGTCCTGATTTCTTGAAAATGAAACAAAAATAGCGTTAATGAAACCAGAAAACTACCAATATGTTCGAGATTGTCCAAATTGTGATTAAATTTAGCTATTGGTTCAATGTTATCTTGTTGATGTGACAGGGAATAATTGGTCACTCCCAGCAGCTCATACATAGAGAGAGAGCCCAACGTAGCCAACTTTTTTTCCCATAGCCCATACCCAGCAGTGCTGTGAAGTGAAAGAAAGGAACTTTGGGTGAGTAACCTACGGCTGAAGGGTTGATGAAGCATGGGTTGAGGTTGCTGTGGAACTTGATTCCTCCCCTTGTCAGAGAATTTAATCTCTGTAGTTTGTTATTATCCCTTCGTTGACATCTCATCGATTCTCCTTATGATACCTAGTCCTTTCCCATTTTTTCCGCTACTGTTCTAATGTTGTTCCTAGAGCACATGCACTAAGTCTGTTGGAATCATGCCAAGCAGGCCATGTGTGACAATATTATAGCGGGTTCTACTGAAGTTATGCTTGTGTGTGGTACGATCTCAATGGGCCTAACATATTTCTCCACCAAACACCATCCTGAGTTTTAATGTAAATCTGGAATAATATTTTACGCTATCAAAGCGCCTAGAGTTTTAGTATTTTGGTTTCTGTTCTTCTCTGCTCTCGGTACACATTTCAAGTGAATATTTGAGGTACTTGTTCGATAGTAAATGATCTTGAAGGCTGCTGGAATATTTATGATATCAAAGCATGTATCTCTAGTATTTGATTGTTTTATGCAGCTTTGGGGTGGCTGACATGATAGTACGTGAGCTTGGTGATTTGTGGTCGGTTCAAATATATTAAAATTCAACGATTTAGATACATTAAAAAATTGTTAAATTAAAATAATGTGAATGCATTCTTGATCTTAAATCATTAAATTGACATAATTTCCTATGTTAGTCTCTTCCTTTTCATTTTACGCTCCATTGTGAGTACAAGTCAAGACTTGAAAAGTTGATTACGTTAGTTGTATTTGTATTTATGAATTTCAAATCATATGATTTGATACCGTCCACTTATAAAGATTTGTTTAAATTTAATTTTGTTAGTTTAGATATAGAATTAATAATAAATTAGAGTGATTTATTACACTGAAATCACCATATAAAATTAGTTATTTCAAAGGATTCTAGCATTTGACTTCGCTAGTTTAGAGTATTAGTTATAATAGCAATGTATTCTTGTATAAATCAGTTGTGTGCCTACCCAAATGCAGCCTAAGTGACAGTTGAAGACAAACTAGCATTTCATGTTTTTCTTTTTTTTTTCTTTCTTTCTTTCTTTCTTTCTTTTTTTTTATTAAAGACTTCGCCTCCGTTTATTTTAATATAAAATATTAAAAAAAAAACACATTTGGTCATATTTTAAAAAAATATTTTTTCAAAACGTAAATAAAATTGTTGTCCTAAAAAAAAACATTCTACACTGAAAACAAAAATTTACCTGATTAGGTTTAGTTTCGAGAAAAAAAAAAAAAAACTAAATTTTTTATAATTATATAGCTAACAAAAGCCTAAACTTTTTATATTTGGGAATTAAAAAAATTAATTTTTTTAGTAGTTAACGTTTTGTTAATTTGACTTTTTTTAAAATTTTTCATGATTTAAAAAAATTAAAATATAAAATTTGATATTTTAAAAAAGTTTAAAAAGTTGAATGGTTAGATAAGGATGATCGTCTAATTACGAGCGATCTATCTATTGTTTGTAGCTTGTCTGGATACGGGGGCATTTGGTTTACCTTCAAACCACAAAAAGTAAAATAAATCTTCAACAACCTTTATAAATAACTAAAACTCTCTATTACATATTCTCTCCTTTTTAATATTCAAAAAATTTTAATATTTCAATAAAAAATCTAAAAAAAATTAACGAATGCGTAAAATTTTTTTACAATTATCTTTTTCAAGTAAAAAATTTTCAAACAAGTACAATTGTCACTATTTTATATCAAATTTTTAAATCCGTTAGAATGGATCTGCTAAACTGTTCTAACGGTTTTAACAGAAATATGCAAAAATTTAAAATTTTTGACAGAAATCCGTAGAAACGGACCCCAAAAACTGTTCTTACGGTTTTTCTCATTAACTTTTTACCACAAAAGTTCAAAAATGTTACTATTTTTCTTTAAAAAAAACTCTATTTTCAATATCAAATATCAAACATCTAAAATCAACCCAAATCTTATTTTTTTCTTATTCTTTTAACACTTCAAACGCCCTTACTTTTCCTTCTTATGTGGGAAATAAAAAACAAAAAAACAAAAACTACATTATAAGGTCACAGTGACGTTGGTGCAAAATAATGTCCTAGTCCAACAGAGTGCGTTAAAAATTGTGCATGCATTTACGGAAAGCCGAGTTAAATGGCTTTCTTTGATTTGACCGTGACAAACAAAGTTGCCAACCCCACCAAAATGCAAATAAATAATGAAGAATAGAAAGTCAAAAGCAAAACAAATGATCAAAATAAAACAAAATTTACATTAATTTTGTATGGATTATATAGCAATATATGACTTTTAACATCCCATATAAATTCTAGGTATGTACCATTGAAACATGCAAGATTGGCGATGTTACAGGCATGCATAGTTGGTGAAGCAAGATGAGCTCTGAAGAAATTGAGGTTGGGACATGCCCTTAAAAGGCTATTTAGATGAGAGGAATCAAGAGCACAAAGGTAATTAAAATTGGGTTTGCGTGGAGCTCGGACAAGGGTATAGGAGTTCTATCTTTGTTTATTTGGTATAGTATCTTGGGTCTTCAAAAAATTTCAAATAATCCAACCTTATAATGAAAAACAAATCAATGAATCCGAGATAAAATAAAAATAAAAAATAAAAAATAACATATTTATAATATTATATATATAATTAAAATACTATATAAAAATAATCCAAGTCTTTTTTTATTTTAAATCTATCTCATGGACAATATACAAGAGCAGAGGATAAAAGAAGAGTACGATGGACTCAAACCCAGTGCAGAAAAAAATTACTAAGTAAATTTTAGACAAAAAATAATTAACCCAATTCATTCCTTGAGCAGTTTAATTCATCCCATGAACAGTTCAATCTTGCATAGATTTTCAATTTATTGAGATTTGATTTACAGCTAAAAACATTATATAATTCTGTTTTCACCCTTTGACTATATATATATATATCCAAAACCATTTAAATAATGAGCCGAGATGAACCGATGTGTTGGACTTCTTTAAACCTTGGCCATGTTTCATAGTAATCATTAACAGGGACCAAAGAGAGAGTGTTCACGAGCTTTGATGTGTAGCTTAAGCATTGGCAATTGCATGGCTCTCAATCCACAAGAGAGATGGGTGGAGTTTGGATGGATGAGTTTTTCCAATCCATCTTCCTTCCTGGTTTCAGCTCACACGATTACATGTTGCCTCCCCATAACTTTGATCGTAGGATTGGAGATTGGACCCCCTTTTGGTTGCGTTTGCTTGTATAATGTTAAGAAATTAGACTGAACAATTCAGTGTCACGTCTTAAGTTTGATAATTAGCACAAATTAAGAAACGCAATATAAGCACTTGGTGGAAGGGGTTTTAAGGTTCTTTTGTCCCTAACAAATCAAAATTAACATAATTTTAGGAAAAAAATATGATAAGTAATTTTTTTTTTTATTAAACCCAAAGAATACAATACTGAGGCTTCGTTTGATAATATTTTTATTTTTTATTCTTTTATTTGTGATTGTATAAATTTTTAGAAATTAACAAGAAAAACGGGTTTGGTAAACTTATTTTATTTTTATATTGCCAAAAAATAAATAAAAACTTAAATAGAAGTATCATATTTTTACTTTTATTTTTTCTTTTATAAAATATTTTATCAATTCTAACACTTTATTCTTTTTTGTTGCATGATATTAAAATTAATTATTTTATTTAGATATTTTATTAAACTAATATTATTTTTAATAAATAATATATTTTTTAAACAAATTATTCATTTAAAATTAAAATAGTATTATTATTGAAATAATCTATTCTATTAAATTAAAAATGTTTTTAATAGATAATAAATAGATATATTAAAATATTAAATTTATTTAAATTAAAATAATTATAATTAAAATGATAATTTTTATTAAAATTATTTATTTTATTAGATTAAAATTATTTTTAACATATAATAATTACATATTAAAATAATTTACTTCAATAAAATTAAATTAATAACAATTAAATACTAAAATAACTTATTTTATTAAATTAAAATTGCTACTAAAATAATAATTTGCTACAAAAATGATTTATTTTATTAAATTAAAAAATTTTAATAAGTAATAATTATTTCTTAAAATGGTTTATTTTATTAAAATATTTTATTCAATTAAATTAATTTTAATAAATAATATAATACCTTATTATTAGATTATGTTATTCATCAATATACTTTATTAAAATTAACTATTATTAAGAGAATAAATATTTTATAACATTAAATTAATTAATTAAAATATATTTTATTAAGTTAATTAGTTAGATCAGCATGAAATATATTTTATTGAATTCAATTGATTTTATGAAAATCTAATAAAATTAAATATTTTATTAAAATAAAATTGTGAAATATATTTTATTGAATTCAATTGATTTTATAAAAAAATAATAAAATTAAATATATTCATATTACCAAACAGATTTTCTATTTTTATTTCAGAAGAAAAAAACAACAAGTGAGAATAAAAAAAAAACTGAAAACAAAAACAGTTAAATATAAAAAAAAATAAATCGTGTGTATTTATCTCTCATCTGCATGCTCTATCCGCATTAATTATTCAAAAAGAAGGATAAATTGCCAATCATGCACAAACTCAATTTGCATATAAGGCATGGACAAATTTTTAACAGAAAATAATTAACTTTTGTTTCACAAAATATCAATTTTTATTACTTTTCTAATCAGTTACAGTAATGTGTTTAATTCAAAAATTATTAAAATTTTTATCAATCATACAAAAAAATTATCAAAGTTACAAAAATTTATCAAAAATTTCTAAAAATTTTATTAAACACCAAAAATTACTAAAAATTATTAAAAATTACTACCTATGTTACTAAATACATTAAAATTTACATTTAGTATGTATTTAGAGTGATAAAAAGTGAGATAAAATGAGATAATGTAGAATAAGTTGTGGGTTTATAATTTATATAGTAAGATAAAAAGTAAATAATTTTCAAAAATTTTTAAAAATCCATTACAAATCAAACATAACCTTATCAATTTTTGATAATAAAATATTAAAAATTATTAAAAATTAAACTTTTAAACAGTTCATGACTATTTGTTGGATGGGAATTATTTTTGACTTGCTTTTGGAGCGTTTGGGCAAATCAAATCATCCTTCTAGAGGAAACCACTATTAGCGGTGAGCCCCACCCTCACAGAACAAAGGCCATTGCAAATGCAATGGAGCATATCGGCCGCAAGAGCCGGCCTTGGCCCCCAAATTTGCCCTCCCTTGCCTCCAACGGATCCAAGTTCACTAGTATATCACCAACTGTCGCTTCCATGTCAAATGGATTGATTACCTCTCCTTTCTTTCATTGTCGGGACCAAAGTTAAATGGAATACTCCTTTCGTTGAATATTTTTGTGAGTTATAAATTTATAATTTTATTTTAAAAAAATTATTAAAATAAATTATTAATTAAATAAAATATTAATTATTCCAAAGTTTATATAATGAAATCGGTCAGTGATTTGATATATATATATATATGTGTCATCAGCTGCTGCTTCAGATGGGAGGTTCGGTCCGTGCCTTTAGACACGGATTATAACTAGTTTAAGATAAATAACATCAAATTGAAAATTTTCTAAAAATTATTTTATTTTTTTTTTTCAAACTCTTACATTTTAAAAGATATATAACTATCCTGAGACCAAAATACTCATGAATTATTATCTCTTGACAAATTAAGGGCATTATAAGTAATTTGTAACACATTTGTCGTAAATTAACTCTCCATGTTCATCAATTTAAGGTATTGTAAATAATTTATAACCTACATACTCTAAATTAACTCTTTATATTCACCAAGATAGTTTTTGATTCTTTTCCAAATTTTCTCTGATTTTTTGAACTGTTCGTTAGATCACTTTTCATTCATCTAAAAGGCTCGTCAACAATCTCATTCCTTAAAAATGGTAATTTCTTCAACTTTGTCTTTTAATCTTGAACTCAATTTACTATTTTGCCACAATAATTTTCGAAAACCTAGAGAGAGAGAGAGATGAGAGAATGCCTTTTCCCTTGCAGAGAACATTAACTCACTATTTTTTTTTTAATATTTTTGTGTTTTATACTTTGAAAATCTAAAAACATTACTGCGAGAAAAGGAGATGAAGAAAGGATTAATTCACTATACATATATATATATTGCTATCTTGATACAATAGTTTCCAGAAACCCATAAGTTAAATGTAACCCTTATTCAATTTTTTTTTTTCATTTACAAACTTAATTGGTTATCTACTATATTTTACATATTTCATACTTTTTAGTATGTAATTAAAAATTTGTATTTTTTGAGTCATAAATTTTTTTCACGCATCGCATGTGCACCAACTATTGGTATATATGGGGCGAGCCTATTTATATTCCACTAATTTCTTCTTACACTCCACTTTATTTTTTTATTAGTTAAATTATAAAATTGCCCCTCTTCATTTTTATAACATGTTTTGCATAATTATAGTTTCATAAATACCTTTATTCAAAAATTCAATCAAAGACATAAGTATAATGTCATAAATATCTTTATTTTATAATAAAAAAATATTTTTATATACAAAATATTAAGAAGATAACTTATCTAAAATAATGTAATCTTTCTAAGTTTTTGATGAGCAAGAAATTGTGATTTCAATTTTTTTTTTTTAAATTTACTTATGGCATGTGAATAACTTTACTATAATAAAAATAAATAAATTTTAATATTTTAACAAGTTGCTCCTGTGATAAAAAATTAAATTAATTTTTTAAAATAATGTTCCTTATGATTTGTATGAAAAAAAATTTTTTTTTTTTTTGGCTTAGAGGGCGTTTGGTAGCCGTAATTTTTTGTAACTTTTGGTAGTTTTTTGTTAAAAATTGTTAATGGTAATTTTTGGTGTATTTGATGAATCAAAATGAAATTTTTAGTAACTTTTGGTAACTTTTAGGTGTTTGGTAAAATTATTACTGTAGCAGAGCAAAAAAGTGAGAAAAAGTGAGACCCACTATCATATCAAATTACTGTAGTAGAGCAGAAAAGTAGTAAAAGTTATTGTTTCACCAAACAGCAAAATACTGTAGTAGTGCAAACGTTTGGGTGTTTTTTTGCTTTTTATGCACTCTTAAAAATTAATATTTTTAATATGTTAATTTACTTATTTTTGTAATTTTTTTTTTTTTGGAAAGGTTTACATAGACTTCTACTAAAAGGTTTGAAGTTGATAACAAATGTTTAAATGATAAAGGTATATAAATAAAAATAGATGAAATAAATTGATTTTTTGTTTAATTTAGTTAGAAAATAAAATAAAATAAAAATTATTTTTAATATGCTTGTTAAAAATATAAATATACATAAAATTATTTTATAATTAGAATTTTTTTTTTTCAAGTCTCTTACACTAAACTAAGAGTATTTTTTCCAAATTTATAAATGTTTATTTACGAGGGGGATTATGTCATTTCAAATTATTTAGGAGAATATCTAGTTAAAGGGGTTGTTTTATAATTTTACTTAATAAAAAAATAGAATGGAGTGCAATAGATTATTTGTGGAGTACAAAATAAGTTCACCCATATATATATATATATATATGCACACTTGTACATGTATTATGCTAAAAAAAAATAAAGTCGACTAGCAGGAAGTCCGCATGAAGTAGGGATGTCAATGGGACGGGTATACGAGGATACCCGGGTTGACCGAACCCGATAAAAATCCGTTGAGAAATACCCTAATGGGATTTAACTTTTAATACCCGTGCGGGTTTGGGACGGGATTAGGATTCGCCTATAGGGTACCCGCTAATTACCCGTTAATATAATATAATATAATTTATATATTTACAATTTTAACCTCGTAATAAAATCCCTTATATGCTTACAAATAAGGGTATTTTCGAAAGTTTTTTTACTTTTACCCTACCTATATAATATAAATTCTACCCGCAGCCGGCAGCCCCAACCCCCCAAAATAAAACCTACGGGCTACTGCCTTTAGCTTTCTTCTAAAGGACTTGCTGCCTGCGTTACCGAATCAACCCAACAGCAGTCACCAAGTTTGATTCTTTTATAACGTGTAAATAGTTTTAGGTCGTGGAGTTTTTTTTTTTTTATAAGTACCAAACAAACACAACTTCAATTAATATTTGAAGATAGTGTTTTGATTTTGCATCTATTAAAATGTACTTCTGCTTCTAGCTGGCAATTTCCTAATTATACTTTTTTTTTTTTGTATAATAATGTAGCAGATGGCTGAACAAAATATTGAGGCACCTACTATGGGATCTTATCCTACAATTACTCCTATAGTTGATTCAACAAAAGACACCACGGATACTTCTAATATGCCCAGGCCAACTGATACCGTTGTTAGTAGAAAACGTAAACTAACTAGTGAAGTATGGAATCACATGGAGAAGATTAAGAAAAATAATGAAGATTATGCTGTTTGTAATTATTGCAAATCGTGTCTTAAAGCTACAAGTGCCCATGGGACTAGGAGTTTACACAATCACTTGAAACATTGTCCTAAAAAAATAATCAAGATATTGAGACTTCTTTGAAACGCCAAAAATAACTCGGCTTCAATAAGAAAATGGACGGGATTGTGCAGTTTGGTAGTTTTAATTTTAATCGAGAAGTCTTTAGGAGGGAGTTAGCTTGTGCCATTATCATGCATGAATATCCTCTTTCGAGCTATTGTTCTAGATTCTGATAGCAGGAATTTACTAAAGAAATAAGGGCCTTGGTTCCTAAATGTTTTCGGTGTAGACTATGGATTCCGATCATAATTAATCCAAGATGTATATCACTGTAATCCTGACTAAGAAGCTTTTGCTTGGATTCTGGGGTAAAGAAATTAAGAACCATTTGATCCTGTTTACAGAGAATAGTTTCTTGACTGTAATGTTGGTAAACTTTCTGTTTATATTCTCGAAGTCCATGAGAATAGAGTATTTCTGCTGGTACCATATAATAAAAAAGGGAAAATTCTTCATTAAGAAGGGCATCAGTTGGCACTTGATTGGTTGTTTCGGTAAGGAGGCTACGACTAATTGGTGTGGTTTGAATGACATCAGCCTTCTTATAAAAAGTAACTGTAGTACCTTCTATTCTACATCCGCCCTTAAAACTGTGAATGAAATTCATACCAATAATAAGCTGGGTACAATCATGGATTTTAATATCCGTAACAAAGGTGAAAGGTAATGGGTATCGTTCTTGATTAAGAACAATATCACATTTTTTAACCTTCTTGAACGAATGTTGGACACTGTTAAGACCATTGACAATAATAGGAGATTCTAAGGGAAAAAAACAAGATGCTGGAAGTGCGTGAGTATCAATACAACATTTAGACGCACCGGATTAATTATGATCGGAATCCATAGTCTACACCGAAAACATTTAGGAACCAAGGCCCTTATTTCTTTAGTAGATTCCCGCTATCAGAATCTAGAACAAGCTATTATTGGTGAACATGTTGGTTTTAGAAGATTTGTCTCTAGCCTCCAACCTTGTTTTAAAATGGTTTCTCGTAATACCATTAGGAGTGACATTGTCAAAATTTATGATATTGAGAG
>JAVXUM010000021.1:23076665-23093380 GCA_035590655.1 Pouteria glomerata
GTCCCAATCTGCATAGGATCGGAGCACTTTTATCTACTCGGTCTCATGCAATTTATTTTTATCTGAAAGTTGTGTAAATATTTTCATTAAATTGCGCCTTCATTATTTTTTAGGCTTATGTTCAACAATTGGAGAGCAGCAGAATAAAGCTTACCCAACTTGAACAGGAACTTCAACGTGCTCGGCAGCAGGTTTGATTTTACTTGTTAAGGTCCCCCCTCCTCCCTTCAGGTTCACTACTAAAACCTTGTTGAACTTTTTTTTTTTTTTGTGTTTTCGTTTGCTGAAGGGCATCTTCATTTCAAGTTCAGGAGATCAATCTCAGTCGATGAGTGGAAATGGTATACACCACATCCTTGGAATGTTCAATCTGCTTATAACATGAATATGTTTCTGATGAGAAGTTTCTTATCTCACAATGAGATTTTATATTATATTTAGTTCACTGATATGGTAAAATGTGGGACTATAACCATCTGCATTGTAGCTTATAGATTTGCTATAATAACTTTCAATTCATATTGACATTTAGTGCCAAATTGTAGACTTTTGTATGTGGTAGGCCTCAAACATGCTTGGTTGGTTAAGTATCAGATTTGCTGTCTTTGGAGCCTGACTAGAGTTTATAGTTGGTCTACTTGCTAAAAGGTTTTTGTGCTGGTGATTGATGTAGAACCACAAAATGAGAGGGATTAAAATCAAGACGATTCAAGTTAGGGTTAAGTGGGAAAGGCCTGGGGTTTTATTGGAATCTTGAACGAGTATTGGGATTTCTGGGGTCTGTTCAAGGGATGTTCTTGTAAGTGAACAGTACCATGGATCATAAAATAGCCTGCTGGAGTTCCTTATGGTTGGAGGGTTGTGGGAAGATGTCCCTGGATACTGATCACTGTTGAATCAGAGATATTACACTGCCATCATAGATTAGGAGATCTCCTACACCAAGTAGGACTAGGAGACTTCTAAACAGAAAACTAGATTTTTGACTTCTAAAATGTATCTTGGATGAGATGAGACCCATAAATAAAATCAGAGTTGATTTTTTATTTTTGAGACCTGCATAGATGATTTAACACCAATAAACAAAACCCAATTCCATACCCTATTAGCGTGATTCCTGGGCAACTTCTGCAGCCTATATCTAGAAATCTTGGAATTGCACAAATATTTCTGACCTTTAAATGGCTAAGTTAAACTAAACCGGGAAAGATGAATGTGAATAAACATTTTGTGTAAATTGATCAAGACCCAAATGGGTCCAGCACTGTCTAGGGAAAGCCAAATTAAATCCAGATCATAATGAGCCTTGTTGCTATACTATCACTTTCAAGGGCTGTTGACATGCTCCATCAGTGATCGACCCCCCGGGGGGGGGGGGCGTTTCCAGCAGGTCGATGATATAGTCGGGATAATGGCACAACAGCTAACCGCCTTAACCGTTGGTAATCAACCTCACTACCCACCCTTGGATCAATCTTCACTAGTGGAATAAGATTTTTTAGAGGAAGAATTTCCTGGAAAGGAATTTTCATTTACATCATTAGCTAATCTAGATCAAATTATAGATTGGAGTAAACCACCCGTCTTTGATGAATAACCGTCATTGAAGAAAGCACAAATAAAATCTTGCCAAAAAATCCTCCCACAACGATCTGTTTTAAAATTAATTTTCTGAAGGTTTATTGATTATTCAGTTAGAGAAATTTCGTGAAGGTCACAATTGATATTTTGGTGGAAAATTATTTTTCTCAACGGTTAAATCATATCTCCATGCTCAAAAATCAATGTAGTATAAAAGTTAAAATTCGAGGACAAATTTCTTCCAACATTGGAGGATGATGCAGGCTGAAAATTATAATAATATTCTATTAAGGATGCTTCCTACTTGGTTTGGATTCTCGTCAGCCGTCAAAGAACCATATTTTATTTTATTTAAGACCAGTTTTAGAATATCTACTCATGTTTCTAAATATCTTTTTAGAATATTTCATTTAGCCTAGTGTTGAAGTTAGAACTTTCCAGGGTTAGTAGTTATTTTGTTTTCTAATTTCACATTATTTTGTTTCCTAATTTTGGTTATATTTTGTTAGGGTTTTTCTCTATTTGAACTTTGTAAGCCCACAGAGCTCTCTGGTTGATTTTGATTAATAATATTTTGTTTAGAGAGAACTCTAGAAAATCTGTGTTTCTTTATGGGTATTCATAGATTAAACAGAGGCTTGCAGTCCATATGCTCTACCCTTTTGATTCATCGGCTTCGCTTGCATCAATTGCTCTCGCGCTCTCTAGGCTCATCCTTTAGGCTGTCTCCTTGCTGTGTTGGTAGAGAAATTTTGGACTATGGACTAAGAGCTTCTCTTTTGATAGCTGGATGAGCCTATGTGTGGTTTGGAAATTTGGGTGATTGAAGCATCAATTTGCCAATGTTGATCAGTGCTTGTCACATGAGGAGTCCGTTGATCAAATGACTTTTTTGAAATCACAGGGGACTTTTCCTGGGACCGTAGCATTGGCTTGGGTGAAGGGTTAAGAAGGAAGGATCGAAGTAGTGTTTGAGGGTTAAGAACTGGAAGTCTGTGTGTCATGATGACTCTTGGATTTCTACTCCTTTTCCCCACGCTTTTCCCTTTTCTTCAACTTTTGAGAATTCAAAAAATTGTTTTTTTTTTTTGGGTGACTGAACCTGATATCTTTTTCTTAATCTGCCAACCAACCCTTTTGAAGGGGTCGAGTCATAATGTAGTTCTTGAACTACTGCAATTGCACACATTTCCAGCATTTGATGCTTATTTCTTCATGCAGTATGTCTATACATACTTTCAGTGTTTAATTTGGAATGCTCTGCTCTTATCTGTTAGTTTCTCACGCATATATATTTATAGTTACGATGATTGCATTATCGTATCATAGTTGTGTAACTTGCTTCATCTTCTACTCGACCTTATTTTGGACTCTGAATGGTTTTAATTAGAACAAAGTTGTATTTAGTTCTTTTTTTTTTTCCTTATACAATTTATTATATGACAATTTTTTTTTAAACCGTAAATAATTATATTTCTGCAGCTTGAAATATACAAATCTACTGAAGGAAGCAATCCAATGAAGGAAGCTGACAAATTGAACTGCAGTTCTGACTTTGATCAGCTTGGCCAGGACAAAACAAGCAACTTACTTGATGTTCCTGAGTTTTCAAAAATTGAGCAGCTGGTAAAGGGCAGAAGTTTTTCCAGGTAAAGTGCTGTGAATAACTGAAAACCTTTGGATGATTCTGGATAGTTATCCATGTTTTTGTTCTAGTTTAATGGTGTATTTTATTTAAGCTTTTGAATGAATAAGTTCCAATAGTTGTATTACTCCTGAGATGTGATGGAGATGAAAGAAAGGGCTAGCTTTTGATTCATTTGGGTGTCCTCTGTGAGTATAAATATCTGAGAGTTGAAGCAGTTACATTTCCTTGGTGATGTGCTTGAATCTGAGTTGAAGAAGCAAGTTTTTTAGGGCTGAAGGAATGACTTGTTATTATTCGACCAGCTTATGGCATTTTATTATCACCAAGTCTGGACGATTTTGTTTTTCCTCAAGTTGCTCTTTTCAATTTCATTGGCAACGTGTTGTGTATTTTGTTTTGTTTTTTGTCGACCTGCTTGTCTGAACTCACAATTTCTTTGCAGGGGTGAAATAAATCATTTGACAGAGATATTGAATTCTAGACTGACTGATCTTCCTAATGTTGAGCTAGAAGCAAAGAAACCAAGCATGGCCGCAAAAAGGGGAGGGGAAGCAGCTGTGTTGGCTCATGAAATCCCAAGGTTGTCCACTGAAGTAAAGCAGAAAGGTTTGGAAAGAGCTAGAGCTGGAACCTCAATGCCTTTGCTACAATCAGCTGTGAGTATTCTCAAGACAACTCTGCCCTCTGGTCTGTGACATATGCTTTGTCTGTGACTTATGAAAATTTAGATTTGTTTAATTTTTGAATCTCATATGCATCATGCATTCATCTTTGGATTTTCCGTTTTTTATATCTTAAAACACTTAAGAAATTAGGGTTATCAAAAAACAAAAAAAAAGGGAAAAGAAAAAAAAATGATACTTGAGAAACCTGTGATCAAATGGGAAAATTACTTTTTTAGCGTAGATCTGTCTGCATTGTCTGTTAGAGTGCTGCTATTTCCTTTATGCATTTTTCTGTTCTATCTCCAGGCTTGTTTGCTACAAGGTTGCAAGCAAGGGAAAAATATTAGGGAAAAAATCCATCTGAAAAGTATATATCATTGAACACTTTTTTTTTTTTTTTAAATTATATGAAGGTTGCTTTTCCATTTCCATATCAGCCATTGGCATGCTAGGAACTTTTAGATATGCCCATGGTTAATTCATGTTTGATACCTTTCTGTTTGGACCCATACTAAAGGGCAACCTGCACAAGGCGCCCATGTCGTGGGGTTTGGCAAGGTTAGATGTAAGCAGTCTTTCCTCTGTCAGTAGAATGGCTGATTCTAGCTTCGATTTGGACCCATACAACAGGGAGGGCAAAAAAATCTTTTGGAATCTTATGAAAATTAATATCAAGTTTTACTCCTTAATTGTCCACAAAAAATAAAAATAAAAATAAAAAAAATCAATTTTTACTCCTTGCATTAAACTTCTCTTTATATGTATTTTTAGAAAGTATAATAGTTTTACGAAATTTTGCAGGTCAAAGAAGTTGGTGCTTCACCTGTTGATATTGCCAGAGCTTATATGAGAAGTGGTGTATCTGAAGTAGGCACTGATTCAAAGAGGATGATGTCCAAAGATGAAAGTGTTTTATTTCAGAGTGACGGATTTGCATTAGAGCCATTAATTTCGTCACCTTCACCTATGTCATCCGTATGTTGGCCAGGTGCCATGGTACAAGATCAGCATAAATATTCAACCCCACAGAGTGTAAGTAGCAGATATGGGTCTCATCATTATCAACGAACCCCATATTCCAGAACTTCATATTCAAAGTCTATAACCAAGGTACCTTTTTAATTCTATCTTGGGGAGATAATATGAACATAGTCATAAATAGTTGTGACTATCCCCTTTTGCATGTTTGTAATCTTTTTCCTCCTATTTTCTTGTTGTTAGCTGACTAATTCACAAGCTGATAAGAAAAGGTACCTAAACATCTTGTCAAATCCTAGGCTGCAATCTCAAAATCCTCTCTATGGGCAGGTAGATCTTCCACGTTTTCTTTCGTTTTCATTTGTATAGTTCTTGAGTCCTTTTGCCTCAACATGAGTATAATTATTATTAGCATCATTTATGATTATCAGTTATGTGGGATAAATGCCCCTCAGCTTCTACTCCTTCCTTAAGTATCCTCACAGCCTTAGTCTGGCTGCCTTAACGATGATGTGGCACACAAAGATTAAATAAATTATAGAAGAAGAATAAGTAACCCCTTTGTTTCCATAACAATCTCATGCTAAAATTCTTTTAAGCTAATAATATGTAACCCTTTTTTTTCCATAACCTTCTTCTCCCTAGGGATCAATAGGTTTCGGGGGCAGAGGATGGAGGTGAATTTTCTTTCCTTTAAATACAAAAGAACATGAGTTTGTACGATCTCAAATGGTTACATCCATATCAAACAGCCAAGGTCGACCCAGAATTATGTGACCAACATTCGTGGGGATTACATCACACTAGATATGGTTCTTATACTCATGAAATTGAATGGGCACTTAGCAACGATCTTTCATTCCTATGGATGAGGTGTCAACCTAAGAAACATTATAAGCATTAGTGTGAGGAATGGGTTTCAACCATAGGCAGGAGACGGTACTTATAGAAACAACGTTAATGCAACTCCCACTATCGATGATGACTTTACACGACTTACCATTGATTTTGATAAATTGTATGAAAAATGAAATGACGACGCTAGTCATTAGCCTCTTAGGCTGTGTTAGAGTATAACGTACTACACCTAATCGTGAGGTATCAAGAGTGCCATATGAAGGATCTACATGGGTGGGAAAGGTGGAACTTCTAATTCAAGCTAACACAATATCACCACAATCATCCTCTAGATCACCAAAATTTTCTAAATTAGGTTCATACACTTGTTCTTCTAAGTGGTCATCATCAATATGCCCTGAATGTTCTCCAATAACTAAGGCCTTCTTCTGACAGTTAGCGGATACATGATCAAATTCCTTACAATTGAAACATTGCACACAGGATGAGTTCCTTGGGGCATTAGTCATTGTACCTTTTTTTTTATTCTCATTCAGTGGTCGGGTACCAAGTGGAGGGGGACCTAGGACTGACTTAGAGTTTGAAGAGAAAACTTGGTGTGAGGAAGAACTACTACTGAAACTTGGTCCATTGGGACTTTTGGTAACCAACTCATAGTTCTGTACTAAGGTGTAAGCATGATCGAGATAGGTCACACCTCTAAGAACAAGTTTTCTCTTAAGGTCGTCATGGAGTCCTTGTCTAAACCTACTTAAGGTCATGGACTCATCCTGACATTGCACCACATTCTAAATTCATCAAACTGAGTCACATATTTAGTTACAAACCTATTTTCTTGCTTAAGATTGTTTTACTGATCTAGTAAATTAATCTTATATGATCTAGGCAGGTATTTCTCTTGAAGGTGGCGTTTCATTTCATCCCATCTTCGAATAGGAGGTGCGTGGCGCCTCGGCAAGAGATCTTCGACACTCTCTCAAAATAGCTAAGCATTACTAGACAATCTCATACTCGTAAACTCCACTTTTATTTCCTCTATGAACCTATACTAGTTAAAATATGGATCCATATCTCTAATCCACTGGCTGAAAACAATAAGATCTAGACAACCATCAAAAGTAGGGACATCTAACTTAATATTCTTAAAGAGATGTTCCTCTTGATGAAGATAGGCATCGTTTTGAGGGCTGAAATTTCCACGATCTCTCCCACGATTATGAGGAACAGGATTATGCCTATAAGGTACTCTATCGTCCCTTCTACCACAACGGTTCAAATCGTTAGGCATATTCGAAAGGTCATCATCCAACGGATTGTGACATTGTTTCAGAGTTGTTGCTTGATTAAATAAGTCCCGGCTATCCTGACGACTAGCATTCATTTCAGTTTGGAGTGTAGTTATTTGAGTTTTTGGTCCCTCAAGGATTTGGAGTATTTGATCATTACTTTTTGGATTACTCATCTTATGAGTAGGTGAGTTATGGGTAAGAACACGACCACTACGCAATTGCATGCAACACTACCTCAATTAACAATGATTAAGATCAATAAACAATTCACTTGATGCAAGTGAATGATCACAAAATTCAAGCAAAATGTGATTTTTTTATTTTATTTTTATTTTTTTAATTTATTTTGGGGAATTGTTAAAATTCAAATTCAATGGAATGCAACTAGTAAACTGATTTATCTTTCAAAAAGTTAAAAAAGAAGTCCAAATACTAGTTATTAAATTCCACGAATTAGTCAAGTTCATAATTAAAATTGAAGACAAGGAACTTTTATATATATATGTATGGCCAATTAATTAAATAGAAAAGGAAACAAAAATAAGGTTGGAATGCTATGGATGCAAGTAACAAACAAATACAAAAGTGGTTTAGGTGAAGTGGATTGGAGGCTAATAAAATTGGGTTCAACGTGACATTAAAAGTTGAGTAGCAAATAAGGGATGTTAAGGTACTAAATAGATAAAATAATATTATTGAGTGCACAGAATGTAATATCAATGGAGAGGTGAGGAACAAGTGCATCTGATTTGTTATAAAGTTGGCCTGAAAAATGTCTCGAGTGTCCTAGAAAATGTTCCGAGTGTCCTGGAAGTCACTAGATCTTCTTTGGAACTTTTTGGGGTCACCGGTAGTGGGGTTCGCTGGAGCTGAGTGCCTCCGGAAACAAACAATGAAGTCTCCTTCCCGAAAACTTACAATGACATCACTGTTGAAGCGAAGCTCAATAACCAATCGTGATGTTGGGGGGGTTAGATTGTGCGACGATCGCGAAGTGGCTTGTAGGCCTCGCGATGCTTGATGAAGCTATTGGCGAGGGTTTAGGAGATGTTAGCGACAACTGTTGTAAACGTCGGCTTCGTCAGCTAGAACAGAGACATCATATAGGTCGCCTGAGGGAAATCGACTGGTAGCGATGGTTGTCTGGTTCACTGGGTACTCGGCAACGAGAGTTGCTGCGGCTTCGACGCTTGTTGGGCTCTGGGTGTTCAATTGGATATTTGCTTGTGGCCGACGAATCTGCTGGAGTGATGTGTCAATGCCAAATAGGACTAGGATACGATTTTAAATGATTTTAGGAATTTTGAACAATAGTTTGGCTCAGGTTGCACAGACACGACGATGGAGATCAAGAAAATTTATAGGATCCTTTGCTCTGATACCACTTTGATGCGACAAGCGAAGATTAAAGGCAATATGGAAGAAGAATAAGTAAAGAGAGAAGAAGAAGAAGAAGAAGAAGAAGAAGAAGAAGAAAACTAGAGAAGAGAGGGAAGAAATTAGGCAAACACAACCATCTGAATAAAATTCCATTAACAAATCCCCCAAAAACCTCATAACTCCATCCTTTAAATAGGTTAACAATCCATGAAAATAACTAAAGATAAGATTGAATCAAGATTACAACATAAAAATCAGAAACTCTACTCTAAACAAAGTTTCTAAATAAAATAAACAAATAATAAAAAAATATGACTCTGATGTTCTCATCAAACGACCTTGTTGTGATGACAATTTTTTTGTTGCTCTGTATAACAAATATAACAATATTTTAAGGTACTTACAATTTTCACTTCTGGATGAATTGAAATAACTTGCTTCCGAGAGACTGAGACTATGATATGAGATAAAATAAAGAGTATGATAAGAAATAAGAAAGGTGTCCATACATCAGGGCATTACACTACCGCTTGTCGAACAAAACAACATGTCCATATAAAAGAGAAATGTGTTCTCTGTGGTGTTGGTAAAAAGTGACCCCATGTATAAATGGGCTAAGAAATAAATTCATGTGTAAGACTATGTTAGACTTTATATACTTCCCTATCATTATATATATTTGTTTGTTGGGCAGAGGAGAAGGAGGCAAGAGTTTTGAGATGTGTTTTGCTTTCTTTTGATCAATCTAGCAAAAACTGAGCTCATAGCATGTGGAAAGCTAGTTGATATAGACATGTGATGGTTAACTTGGGTTTACGAGTGGGATCTTTGCCTTCAATTTATTTGGGCCTACTGCTTGGTTCATCCTTGAAGGACAAGGCAGTTTGGGATGTGTCGGTGGAAAGATTTGAGAATGGATTGACTATTTGGAATGGAAAAGGCTACTTATACATGGGTGATAGGTTTATTTGATTAAAAAGATTTTATTTAGCTTGCAACTTATTTCTGACTTTTTTTTCACTATCCCCATCTGAGTTGTGTGAAGGCTTAAGAAATTAACAAGCTCCAAAGGATTTCTTTTGCGGAGAGCCGGGGGAGGGGTTTAAGGGCCTCCCCATTGGCATCTCAAATAAGGGAACTCCCTATTTTAGGGAGGCAAAGATAGAGAAAGCCCATTTTTTTCCCCCCTCCATCAGCTTCTCTATGTTATATTTATTTTAGGGATTGTCTAAACCTAATTTTTTTTAATACTAGTCATTTCTCTTACTTTATTCAACTTTTTGTGAAGTAAAACAACAATAAAGATTGATGGTTTAGGGAATGAATCTTTCAATTCAGTAGTGAATGGTTTAGGGGAGCTACTGCAGGGTCAATTAATTAGGGAAATGATATTTTTAAAATATTTTGGGAATATGTTTAGGGAAAATGATGTAGATGCCCTTAAGTAGCATCTTGTGATTGAGACAAGGTGTGTCTTCCTTTGATGTTTATCACCAAGAAAAGTGCAGATGGACTTTGTTTAGTAAATTCAAGGGTGGCAAATATGACTGAGAAGTAATGTTGAACTTTTGTTGAATTGAAGATTTAAAAATAGAGCATTATTGTCTTAATAAAAATTTAGAGGAATCAATGGTCTCTGATGTGGACAAGTAGGAAACGCATGTGCTTTTTCCCTACTTTAAATAGCAAATTGAATCTAGTTTTCATTAGTTGATTAGCTGGAGTTGGAAATTTACGTTGCTGAAGTAATAAAAATTGTCATGACTTGTGAAATATTATAAGTTTTTTGGTTTCCAGGCTTTTTTTTCCATTCCTTGATACGAGTCTGCTAATTAATATTTAGCTTCAATTTCATTATTTTGAGGTAGACAATTAGTATAGAATCCATCTTCTGACTTGCGGATTGATTGACACACTGCTTCCACTTGTTAAGCCAAAGGTTGATGTACTTAATGATGGGTATGGATCAGTGGGACCTATTCGTCACTTACGGCGTAAGTTTCTTCCAGAAACTCCACCCAGGGGATCAGTCTCCTTTCATGTTTCTCGAAATGATCCTTCACAGGCTGGAAATTCCAACATTTCTAAAGGCTTATTGCCTTTTACAAAGAAGAGTTTGGAAGCTGGATCAATGAGCACAACTATGGAGTTCCAATCAGTCGACAACAGGATGAGCAGTTCTGAAGTGGGTATGTCCACTGTCCGGACATCTAATCCTGCTGTTAGAGCAATATTGGAGCACCTTGATAGAAGCAAGCCCACACCTACGGAGAAGTCAGCTGAGTTGCTGCGAGTCACTGCACTAAAGAAATCTCCATCGTCTGAAATTACTGATTCAATGACAAAAGAAGGTACAAGCTTGCAGTTTGATATTCATAAGAGCACAAATTTTGTTGACAAGGATTCTTCTGCTCAAGGAAATGATAGAGGGAACTCAAATTTTGAAGTAAAATTCCAGGAGAGAAGTACGAGTGTAGCCCCTGATGTGAATAAAAAGGTTGAAGCTTCTAGCACTGTCAATGGAACTCATGATTCTCAAATTAAGCGCACACGTGAGGTACTTCATTCATCTCTGAATGCACCTGTTTAGATATGTGAATCAAACATGTCATTATTATGAACATGATATCAAACATGTCGTCATTATGAACATGATAAATGATCGATACATCATCACATGGAAGTTGTGACCACTTCTAGCTTGCCCCATGCATATTGACGCATTGTCCCTACCTTAAAAAAATACATACACAAATACATATTATAGTGCATAGTCTATTTCATTTTTTGCATGCAATTGCTACCCATCTTAGTTTTGACCTGCTAACTTGTATCATTACTTTTTAAGCAACTTCTCCTGTAAGCCTCCCAATTTTTCATGTGTTGCCAAATTCATTAAAATTGCATG
This sequence comes from Pouteria glomerata, assembly GCA_035590655.1. Taxonomy (NCBI): domain Eukaryota; kingdom Viridiplantae; phylum Streptophyta; class Magnoliopsida; order Ericales; family Sapotaceae; genus Pouteria; species Pouteria glomerata. Next base: position 23,087,973 of record JAVXUM010000021.1, read on the forward strand.
ATGCACAAATTGTGCTTTCTTCATATGCATGTTAATTATATATTTATCATCTAATGATTGATGTGCACTGTGTTCACTAAAGGGGCCTTATAAATAAAAGCATCTGATTGATGTAATGGTGTCTATTAAACAATATTCCCTTGCTGTGGCAAAAAAAAGTGTTCTTTCAATTTTGGTACATCTAGAAAATGCTCTTGAAATGACATACCTAAATCAGAGTCATAACAGCTTGTCTTTGATTTCAAGTACGTGATTTGATCTACAAAACTCACAGCTCCCATGTTCTTGTTGCAGGTGGCTCTGGCTTTCTCAGGGTTCACACATAGCAGACAGAAAGGCACAAATGACAATCAGCCTTTCCATAATCAAAGTAACGGGCGTGGTATTGGGAATGCAAATACTGTTCCCAACTCTGCTGGCTCTGAGTCCTCCCTAAGAAAGCCTCCATCTCAACTTCCGGGGGTGAAGCCGGTTTTGGCTTCTATTTCAGCCGGAAAGCGGGATCTGAGACAAACAGTATTTTCAGATAGTAGCTCTGGGTTCACATTCCCTGTTTCCTCATCCTCTGGTGTACTCTCTGAGCCACCAACCCCATCTATCATGCCATCTACTTCAGCCAGCGGTCCTTCCGGGCAAAAGGAAGGGCCTGCAATTCCATCTTACACTTTTGGCACAAAGAGGTCTGCCCCGGCCCTCGTTTTCTCTTTCCCTTCAACGAGCACTGCCTCGATGCAAGATGATGCATTCAATCTCAAGTTCACCTTCAGGTCGGATGAGAAGAATAGGTTATCTTTCAGGTCAGTAGGGAAAGATGGCATTTGCTTTTAAACGGGAATGGCACTAGCATGGTTAATTAGCTAGCTCCCCTCAACCTCGATCTTCGTTATTATTTTTTTTTTTTGGCTCTTAATTCTGTGGGATCATGTGAAAAGATTTTATTTGTAGGAGTCATAATTTGTGTTTCTACTGTTCATCCCATGCTTACAAACTTGATTCATGCATGTTCTGATGAGTTGCAGAACCAGTTAATACAATGCTGCAGATTAATGAAGTTTTCAATATTGGAATTTGTCTCCTCTCTGCTGATTCTTAGTCCCTTTCTTTCATTTTTTTTTTCCTTCATTTTGGATTACATTCCAAAATGGTTGTCCACATCATTCTTATTCAATTTTATGATAAAAAATTCTGATAGAATTATTTTTTTTCATTTTTTTTTTACTTCTGTTTTCACTGGATATTAGAGATGTCCGAATTTCGCCTTTCTTGAGGTGTGGTGTTGGATGGTCCAAATCCACACTAATTTGGGCTATAAATATGAGGGAAAAGAGAGTTGAACTTGACAATTTTAGGTTCATCACTCGGTCGAACTGAATGCCTCGCCGTTAATGTAAAACTGTTAATTTCTCAATAAATAAATAAATAAATATTTTTGTCGGCTATGACTGAGTGGCATGTACCACTAGTTCTGAAATTTAATTTCTAAACGTTTTTTTTTAAATAAAAAAATATTTAATATATATGCAATATAAGGTTGAGCTCCCTTCCAGGCTATAATATTTAATTGATTAGAGTATGATAATATCTAAAATCTCCATATTTAAAGATAAAATAAAATTCAACAAAACTTCTCATGTTATGATATATATACTAACAATAATATGTGATTATATCATACCGAACAAAATTAGTATTAAGTTTTATTTATAGTTAAAATTTTGGATAAAAAGTTCAAATTAAAATAATAATAATAATATATGGATTTTAATTTTTTTAAAAGCTTTAGATCTTAGCATTTATTGTATGCATTTTGACCTCTTTCTTTAATTAATTTTTGATTCAAAAGGTTTAATTTTCTAGAAAATATAATTAAGTAAAATTTAAGTTAGTAGTTTTGATTTGTATATGATTTTTAATAATGAAATATGATAAAATTTAAAATATTTAAGTTAAAATTGAGTGGAAAGTAAAAAAATATAAAAATGATTACAATAAGAATTGAGCAGAAAGTAAAAAAATATAAAAATGCTTTCAATTTTTAAACGAAATAAAAAATAATTTTTAACAATAAATTTTAGTTTGTAAGGAGAACATTTTTTAAAAATTATTCTATTTTATTAAATATATATAAACCTATTATCTATTAACTTCAAACAATTAGAGGGTTTAGGTTTATTCTAAAAATATATGCACCGTTTGTATTTGTATGTGTATATATATATATTAGTCTTTGCAATGAATGATTCCCTATGCCTCTCAATCACTATATATAGGCCAAGATTCTGTACCAGACATAAATTGTGAGTAATTGTTGTGGGAATTTAATGCAGCTCATTCCACAGAACATGATGCTTCTTCAGGAATCGATCGCATGTTTTGTTACAATGTTCTCAAATTTATTCTGTGTCAAAGGGTGCAAAAAATGCAAGAACTTATCCTTCACCCAGCTATATATACACTTTATATATATATATATATATATGGAGCCCCTTCGCAAGATTTATAAAGATGATGAGATTCCAACAAAGATATGTGTGCGTAATGAGGAACCCATCACAGTTTTCAGGAGATTCTACTTGGAAGTTTAATTGGCCTTTCGCTCAAAATTAAGTGTAAAGCACTTGTTGCACCGAACAAGCCTTACATATTTTTAGGGGCCCTCCCATAAAATCTTGATGGTACATATTGTATTTATTATGGTCATTTAGAGGGTTTAGGTTTACTTGTTTGTTAATTTAAAATTTTAAAGATTAAGTGAGATATATGCAAGTTCTGAATACATTGAATATTAAGAAATAAAGTTATCTCAACGACAACATACATAAATTATTGAACCTCGCTCTATGGTATCGTTCCTAATGTTTGTAATTGATAATGTAAATTTATTACTAACTTGCGTTAATTTATTACTAACTTGAAATTAAATGAGTTGAAGAATTGCTTAATTCTTTAGAAAGTTTATGATCAAGGAAGATCCTCCTAAGATGTCATGTAAAAATATTAAGGTAATTATGCTTTAGTTTTTTAATTTAATCTAATAACATATGATCTTCTTTTATTTAAAAATTAACACATAATTTTTTGTGATTTAAATTAAATAAAAAATTTATTAAATTTAATTAAATTTCCACCTCGCTTATTAAAATTGGTTGAAAGAAAAATAATTTTTGTAAAAAATGAATGATAAAGTTATACGTTTGCCTATTTTAATGTTCGAATAAAACATTATTTCAATTTTTAAAAAGACAATTCAAAATTAATAAACAAATTTGTTCCCATTTTTTAAATAATTTTTTTTACATAAGCATAAATAAATCTTCATAATACCTAAGGTAGGGACCTAATTAAATTCAATAAATTTATTAATTTTATAGTTTAATCTAAATTATAAAAAGAAAATTATGCGTTAACTCCTGAACGAAAAAGAACCACATATTTTTAGTCAAAATTTAAAGAATAAAGGGCAGTTATCTCAAAATATTCCTACTTTAATTAATTGGAGTGGGGGTACACCTGAGAATGACACAAACATTCCAAGTGTGAGAGAGAGAGAGAGAGAGAGAGAGTCCAAATATAAGTGGGGGAGAGGGTGTCAGGAGGCGGGGGAGGGTAATCAGAGATGAAATGACATGAAATGCATGAAATGAAAGCTTAACAGACATTGATTTGACATTTCAGATTCTGCCTACGGTCATTCTTCTTCTCTCTTCCCCGGCCCAACTCCTTTGTAATGAAAAAATAAATAAAAATTTCCTTCAGATTTCTAGAGAGAGAGCGCCATTGCCAGCTTGTAATCTACTAACGCCAATATGCAGATCCCGATGACGTTCAATCATTTATGTTGTTTCACAAACTTTTCTCTTTCACCTTTGCTTATCTGAAAAACTTACACGCATTGCTTTTGTGTATAGATTGAGCTCGAGGATCAACTTATTTCTGATGGTTACAATTCAAGGTTTGAATGTTGAAAATTTGTCAGTAGGTTTGGAGTCATAAATAGAGCTGAGATACTTGTCCTCTTTATTAGTTTTTTTTTTTCTAGTAGTTTTAATAAAATAAAGTAATATGAAATAAAAAAATTAATTAAAAAAGTGTATTTATTATTTTTTTTATAAATATTAAGATAAAATGTAATTTATATTACTTTTTGACATCTAAATCACAAAATATAAAATATAGAGATAAATAATTCTATTTAAACGAATTTTTGTCTATTCAAACAGATTTTAACAAATTTTTTTTGATTTTTTTTGTTAGTACTTTTTAAAATTTGTAAAAATATTATTGATATTTATAAAAAATATTATTAGAATTTATAAAAAAAATTATTAAAATTTGTAAAAATTTATTAGTATTTATAGATATATATAAATTTATAGAGATTTATATAGATTCATGCAGTTCAAGGTAAAAAAAGTTTGATAGAGAATTGTCAAGTTTTTTATAATTTTTAAAATTTTACATTATTTTTTGATATACTAAACAGACTCTAAAACACCAATCAAAAAACTATATATGATCGTGGATTATATATTTTTTAAATAATTATTTATTAAAATAAGATTATATTACAAAAATGTCAATGTAATACTATTTTGTATGCTTTTTTAATTTAAATATTTGGGTAAAATAATATTTTCTTGTTGTGGCTCGTTTGTGTGAACCTTATGCAAATAATGATAGACTAATCATCACTAATATTTCTCTATAAATTTAGAAATGCTATCACATGCATTAAGGATGACCCTATATGAAGTGGAAATTTTAAGAATGAAAGGTTATAGGAGTAATTATTATTTTGATAGATATTAAAGGAAGGTAACAAGTTCATGATACTTATATTTGAATTGAAAAAATAAATTTTACCTATTAACAATTATATTATTTTTGAATTGCTGAGAGAAAATATTGCTTCAGAGAGGGGTGAAAATGAATATTTTACGAAGTGAGAAAAGTGATATAAGGATAATATAATAAAAGACAAAAATTACTCCAATAAATTTTACCTTTTGTTACTCTTAAAGATATGTTTGGTACGCGGCGTAAAATTTAAGGTTAAAAAATTATAAAGATAATTATTACCTTGACAATAATGGTTACTAGAATAATAAATTTGTGATACTTATATTTTGAATGAGAGAATAAATATTACTTCGTAACAATTATGTTATGTTTTGAATGTTCAAAATTTTGAAAAAATAGAAGTTAATTATGTTTAGAATAAGAATAAATTAATCAAGGGTAAAAGTAAATATTTGATTTTAATAAAATATTATAATAAAATAAATCATCATAATCATTATTATTTTAATAATAATTAATATTAATAAAAAAATATTATTAAATATATACTTTTAAATAAAAATATTAATTATAAAAAATAATTTTATCATAGATTAATATTTTAGTAG
>JAVXUM010000021.1:23180494-23191849 GCA_035590655.1 Pouteria glomerata
AATAAAAAATAATAAATATACACCAAAGATAATTCACAGTAATTTATAAACAACTGTCCCACAATCAAATAATAATTAATTTAAAAGCATCATAACTGACAGTGAAAAAAATATCTCAATACACAGTTCATCGTCACTTTTCATTTATCAATCATCTCATCATCACAAGACCTCAACTGGCTATCTCATAGTATATTTGCATGATAAATAATTTAAATAAGAATACAACACAAATTTAGCCTTATCTGACTCATAAGTTGAGCGTTCAACTGTGGACAGTAACTTTAATTTAACATATCTATTAATCTCATCTGCCTATATTATTCTTTCTTCCCTCATCTAAACTCACATTTTTTTTCTAGCCCAATTTAACCTGGTCCTATCTAATCATAATGCAAGTATAATGCACATAATTTCTTGCTGTTATGTAACAATAATTTTTTCCCTCAAATAAAAATAGTACTTTCCAAATTTATTATTCCACAAATAATCGTAATCAACCGTTAACACAAATAATCCACAAATTGTCAGCTTTTTTTCTCAACACAAATAATTAATAAAAATAATAAAATAAAATTCATCAGTTCACATTATTTACTCTTTATTTTTAAGTTTAATACATCTACCTGGATAACAAATATTCTGAGAAAATCAAATTACTTGGGTGTTTGTTGTTGATTATCCTGGGTCGTAATTTTAACCCATACAAAATTATGTAAATCAGACATTAAACAGTTAAAATATAACCCTAAATCAATTAATAATATAAATATAATAAACAAAACATAATCATTACACCTTCAATATATTTAATTTATTTTATCTTACATACAATTAATTTAAAATTAATAAAATAAAATAACTTACCTCAATATTTTTGCTAAAATCTCCAAATTTTCCTCTTTCTCACAAAATTTCCTCGCTTTCTGTTCTCTTTTTTTTTTTTTTTTTTCCATTTTCCTTACTGTTTTTTTCTCTAACCTTTACACTCATAGGTGAGCTGTGTATATATGTGTACTCGGGGTCAAAATTTGCAAGCCATTCTCACCGCCTCATCAAATTTATCTTGACTTGTTTTAGGCAACTTACGTCTCCATACATAAAATACGACTTTTTTTTTTTTTTTTTTCACGTATCTTTTACCTACTATATCAGCATATGCTGCAAAGGAGAAACAAATTAGAAGAGCACTGATAGTAAGAAACTGCGGTCTCAAAAACCATGGGGTACATTAAACTGCAATTGCTATCTGAAATGAGGGGTATTCGATGGGCGGACAAAAACGCCATTGTGCATGGCGGTTGTTGTTCAAATCACGGTGCCGCATTTCCAAATCACGGTTCTCCCAGGTCTTGCAGTTCATGCTTAAGTGATGATAACACAGTAAATCGGAATGAGTACTGGATGATCCAAACCAGGTCCGGGTCACTGTAGATTGCTGTCTCGACACCAGTGTTGTGCCTGCCAAAGAGCCTCCGATGCTTAAGTTAGTAAAGAAGCAGAGATAATTATCCGGCAGAGTAATAGTAACGGCTAAATGTAATCGTGTACCTGTGAACCGGAGGTGGCAGTATTTATATGTATATGCTGAGTCTGCATAGATAATATGTATATGAATAATACAGAATCATGTTTACCATTCAATCAGGATTTGCCTCGTGTATTCACGGATCCCCATGCTGATATCACTTGATTAGTTACTGAAACCGTTAATGGGCAGGCCTTATCCCTGCAGGCGAGAATCACGGGATATTCCAGAGAGTGGTCATACACGTGACCATGACATCAGTATTTTTATCGTATATAAAGGGATCAGACCGATCTTCAGATCGGGCGATCGGGCTCGTACACCTCAGATCGGGCACGACCGCTTGATCGGTCTAACGATACCAGTTGGACCTGTTCGGATATGATTACCAATTGGTTACATCTGATCGGTCGGTCGAGTCGATCGAGTTTAACCATTCAGTCGGGTTTATCCTATCAAGTGATCTGCTCTCTCTCAGTTCACGGTCTTCCTGTCAGTCTACTATTGTCTCTCTTCTCCGGGATTTGGCGCATGAAGACCAACTTTTGTGAATGTGGTACTCTAATGAAGACTCGCGTTTCCAAATTGCGGTTCATATTTATTTATCTCTCTCCCTGATCAGTTCACTCGGTCTTTCCGTCAGTCCACTCTCAGTTTTCTCGGTAGCTCATGATCTGTCTTAGGGTCCCTCCGTAGCTCATAATCGGAGCTCAATGCTCTCCTCTTGGGCGCTGTAGCTCCGTTCTCTCCTCTTTGGTACCACTAGCTCGTAATCGGTCACTAACACATGAATTACGGTTTCAAACTACGGAAATTGTTTAAAATTATGTTTTGAAATAACGGTTGTTACTAGTCGGAGAAGTTACAACCACGGTTTCTTATTAACAGCATTCCTCCAATTCCTCCAATTTATTTCTCCTTCGCAGCATATACAGATATAGTAGATAAAAAATCTACAAAACAAAAAAAATATCCACAAAATACACTCCAGCAAGCTAAGCTATTAAATATAGATACACACCTAACATAATTACAAACTAGCTAGGCATCATTCAAAATATATCTATCTATATATATACACAGATAAATACAATCTCCTCACAATAACCCCACTTTAATTTGTTAATTTATACCACTATTAAATGAAATTAGATTAAGACTAAATAAATTTTAAAATAATACTAAATTAATATAATTAAAAATTTTGAGCTTAAAAATAAAAATTAAATTAATAATATATTTAAAAATAATAAAGATTCAGGGTGTCACATTTATTTTATTTTGCAATTAAATTAGAAAATGAAAAGAAAATCAATAGAGATGTAATAAAATTTTATTCTTATTTAATTAAACATAACAAATAACACTAACTAGAAAAGCAAAAAAAATTGGCTTCAATAATTCAACTAACTAGCAAGCCATTGCCAGTTTATAATGAGGAATGGATTTGTTAAAGAGTATGAACATATACTTCGGATATTCATCAAACTGGAAGATTTGCGTGCGCGAGTGAGAGAAATGATAGGTTTATAATAATTTTTTTAATATTTTTTATTACATTTTAAAACGATACCGTTTTAGACCAAAAAAAATAAGAAACGAAAAAACCTATTAACCGTTCAATTGCCTACATATATATATACACACACAATATATAACTATGTAGAAATATTAATCTAATTAAAAATTTTAAAATTAATAAATATTAATCTGTTTTACACTTAGCTAACATTAGCTAGATGTAATTTGTTGTTATTTAAATGTTGGTATTTCCACGGCTTCAATACAAGCTAAAAGTAGCATAAATGCAATTTGTTAGTTTGTTGTTTTGGAATATTATAAAAAAATATTAGAAAAAATTGTTATGATCCTAACATTCCTTATAATATATATATTATTATGTTTGGTTTGACTTAGGCTCTGATTGGGAAACTTAAGTAGTTTTTTAGCTTCTGGTTATTTAAGTGTCATTTAGCATATTTATTTTAAATTTATTTTCTATTTTACATTTTTAAAAATAAAAAAAAAAGAACTCAAGACGTATTTAATTATTTGTATTTTTAAAATCTAATTTAAAAAATAGATTTACACATGAAATGTAAAATGGTTAAAAATCATTTTGAGTATTTTCAAGTTAAAATTAGAAAAATCTCAAAATATGAAAAATAGAAAATGTCAAATCAAATAAATTTTTTATTTTATTTTTTTTAAAATTTTCAAAACATAAAACATAAAACACTGAAAATAAAAAAAAATACAAACCAAATAGCACATTAGCTTTTTAACTTTTTTTTTTTTTGAAGTAATCAAATTTATTCTCTCATATTTTAAACTCCTTTTAAATCATAAAAGACAAAATTATTTAATTAATAAAAAATTAAAAAATTAGTTATAAAAATTAATTTATTTTTCCTTCCCAAACATAGCCTTTAGACATTCCAAAAAGTTAAAATCATTACCCAATTTGCACAATTATTTAATTTGTTTTAATTTAATTTTTGGGACGTAGTCATTTATATTAAAAGTCTTCTTTAGTACAAAAATAAATAAATAAATAAATTACAGGGAAGAAAGATATATTCAAGAAGTTCTAGAATTCTGAAGCCATCTAAATTGACCATTCGTTAGACTCTGTTGAGTTATTGCATAGTCTAGATCCACCTTTATTGACTTGGTGACCTTTGCTTGCTTATAAATTTATAAGATTATACGTAGAGTGCCATTCCTATTGATCTTATACCGTGAATGTGGCTTTTTGAAAAGGAAAAGTCAAACAGATGGAGAAAATTCACAACCAAGAAAAGGAGCTAGAAATATATAGGCCCGCTGGAAATATAGAAGCCGCTTGGCCTAAAAAAAAAAATATTATATATATAATTTTATACATAAGATTAATACGTAACATTTTAATAATTAATTCAGTATTTGATAAAAAAATAATTAAAAAATATTAAATAAAATTAAAAAAATGTAAAAGTTAAAAAAATGAGATAAAATTAGAAAAAATTAGAAAAAAAATTGATGAAAATTAAAAAAATTGATAAAGTTAGTCTTGTACTTAAGAAAAAATTAGAAAATTATTTATTTATTTATTTTTATTTTTATTTTTTTGGGTATCAAACTCCTATTTATACATACATTAGGAATTATCCATGCCAAAAGCATAAAAATATAATCTGGCTTGCAAAATAGAGAAAAAAAGAAAAAAGAATAATTTTGGTCACTAAATAAATTTGTTGATTAAAAATATTCTAATATCAATTTATGGGCTGTTTTTTTCATATAGATAATGCATCTGTCTGTTGGGTGGACTATAGGTTGACACGTGACACTAACTAGTGGTGGCACGTGTCTGATTCTTTATAATTTTTGTTTTGTTTTATATTTTATATTTTACTTTAGATAAGTGTATCGTGAATTATTTTATTATTATTAAGAGTATTTATATCATTTTCCAAACAAATATACTGGTACTAATGTTTTTAATTGATCAATTAATTTTTTTCTTTTATTTTTTAAATCTTATTGTATGAACGTTAAATGTTATTGTACATTAAATGATAGGTTATTGAATTAGTTTAATATATTCTAACAACAAAAAAAATAAATAAATAATTATTTTTTTTTACCTACTCAAATACTTATAGATTTCATTATATTAGATAAATATATTTTAAATATTTTCGTAAATAAAAATTCATGCTAAATAAATATAAATTCTGCATTTAAAATGAAATCACGTAGCAAACAAATATGTTTAAAATTTTTTAAACACAAAACATTATTCATAACATTAAAATGCGTTTTATTATTATTGAAGTATTTGTAAAAAGTTAAAAACTCAGAGTAATACGTGGAGTGTAAGTAATATATATATATATATATATTGATAGATATAAACGAGCTGATGAGCCAGCTGCCAAGGTAGAAGCTAATGCACTCCTTTGGTTATTTCTTAGAGTGTTTGGATGAAAATATATATGTACATATATATATACATAAGAAAAGTATAAAAAATTGATGTAAAAATAATATACGATAAAATTTGATTAAAAAAATTGATGACTGATTTATTTCCAAGCTTAAAAACTTTGCCCAAAGTTTCTTTTTGTATTGAATGTGAAGATTTAGTTACGCTATTGTTGAAATGATAAATTTAATAAGATTTGGTTTCAATTTTCAAATATTATTATATATGTTTAAAATTAAAAAAAAAAAAATTTATGAGTTAGATTTGATTTCATTTTATAACTTAAATTTTAAAATTAGTATATCATTTAAAATTTAACATAGAATAATAGAATTTAATTAAAAAATCATTTTTTTCTTATAATCTAAGTAAATGAACAAATTTATTCTCACATATTATATTTATCATATTTATATTTCAATATTTCTTATTATTATGATCAATTTTGGTATGTCTTTTTAATCAATTTTTTTTTTTTTTAAATTCAAATACCTGTTCAAAGCATAAATTTTCATTTATTAAATCAAATGAATTATTTATTTTAAGGTTGTTAGGATGTTTGGTATGATAAAAAGTGAGATAAAATGAGATAATTTGTAGATTTATAATTCGTGCAGTGAGATAAAAAGTGGATAACTTTTAGAGAATTTCAGAATTTTTAAGAGTTTTTCAGTAAAACAAATACTCCCACATTGTTTGGTGGGTTTTGATGATGGGGGATAAGTAATAACATTGGATAATATATAAGATTAGATAAAAGATAGGATTAGTTTTTTTATGTAGAATTATTTTTTTAGTATTTAGTTGGTGAGATATAAAATGAGATAAAGATGTTATTTGATATGTGATATGAAAGAAAATAATTTTGAACCATTAGATCTTGGTAAAAAATAAATCTAAAGGTAGGGTATTAATAATACACCACCCCCGTTTGGAATACGCCGTGGGACCCATGACCAAAGAAGCAAAACAAACAATTCACTCCAAGGAATTCACAAATGAATTGTCCAATCTGCTATTTTTGTAATAACAAATACGGCCTAAAACTAAATCAATTTTCAAAAGAGGGAATCTTTTCGAAGAGTGTAAATAATAGTATCGTAATTTAGACAAATAACTATTTTTAAAATTTAAATTTGTTATTTGAAACATTTATTTCTCTAGGCCACCAAGACTTTGCTAATCGTACCAGAGAAGATTGATTAATCACGCTAAGCCTTTTCTAGTTCGGTAGAAAAACTACTACTGTTTCTGACTTCTGATTTGAGTTTAAATCATGCTAACTTTTTAACTTCACTGGTGTTATACAAATTGATATTTTTCGTTTAAGTATTATATCATGAAAAAAAAAAAAAAAAGAATTAGTCTCGAAACAAAGCCGTCTTTCATTTTTTTTTTTTTTTTTGGAAAAATAATTTAAAATTTGACTAATTTTTTTCTGTTTACTGAAATTTAGTTTTATTCAAAATTATTTTTTCTTGATTTTGAAGAAGTTAAATGTGTCTGAATTTTTTATTTTTTGTAAAAAATTTCTCTTTCATTTTTTTGATAAATGTGTAAAAGGTAAAGAAGAACTTTCCCAATAAATTAAGAAATGAATAACCAAAAATATTACCCATATGATTGTTAAATAAATATTGAGGCTAAACTTATCTGGTATCGTTTATTTATTTATTTTTGAATCCAAGTTTTAATACCGGAAAGCCTGAGAAAGTAAAATAGTATTTTTACAATTATTTTATGAATTGTTTTCTAAAAAACAAAAAATCTAACAAAATTCATAATTCTTTTTTTTTTTTTTAAGTTAAGTGAATGAAAATTTTCAAATTTTTTAAATTGCATTTTTTTTTATGTTTCCAAATATGTGTGAAAATACAATGAATATCCATTTAAATTTGTACAAAAGTGTTTCCTTATATTTCCCAAATTCCCACATTGCATATAGTGCCAAAATCAACCTAAATCGGAAAATATATTAAAAAAAGCCAAGGAAATCTTAGAATTAAAATTTAACTTTATAAGTTGAAATTATACATTCAATTTTTAGATTCTCATGGAATTTAATAGATGAAAATGTTTTAATTTTGGTCGTCGAATGAATTTTCATCATAATTCAAACATTAAAAATACAACTTAATTTAAGGTCTCGTTTACATGATAAAATTTTATAAAAAGTTACAAACATGTTTATATTTTTGATTTTTTTTGTTCTTCGTGCGTTCATTTTAAATTCTAAACTTTACAAATTTTTGCTTATTTTTACTAATTTTTACAAATTTTTGTTAACTTTTTAACCACTTTCCAGACCAAAAACATTCCAATGGAGTGCATCAATCATGTTAGAATGGATTTGTGTCAAAAAAATTTAAGTTGATCTTTCAAACACCAAAAAATAATTGACGTGTTATATTTTTCTAACTTTTTCTACATTTTGTCTTTCAAAAACTCCCTAACTCTTAAAATTGTATTTTAATTTCAGAAGCTCTCAATTCAAAAGCAAAAAAACACTAATGAATACTTTTTTTCAATATTAATAATAATGATGTCAAAAACTTGGAAATTATTAAAAAAAAAAAAAAGTATTCTTACTTAAATTAACTACATCTCATTTTAACATAATTTATTCTTAAATTCCCAGAAGCACTTCAGCACAAAATATTAAAGAGAGAAACAAGAAGACAGAGAAACAAAAAAGTAAATAAGTTCTCAATTAGCCAAAGAAATCAATGCTCATGAGATGCAAAATCAAATCAAACAAATTCATTTCAAACATTCATCAACTAATGCCCAATTGCTTCCTTCTAAAGCGCTTGCTGCATATATATATATATATGTATGTATGCTTGTACATACACACACGCACCAATCTCATTTAGCATCTAACTTGTGCGACTTCAAGAGCATAGGGAAGTATATTTGCATACTGGAAAGAGAGAGTTTCGCCGCGACTAAGGTTATCCCCGTTCTTGACAAGACAATCATTGGGACTGATTCGACGGAAAACCATTGGATCAACCAGAGTGGCGGAAGCGAATTCACCACAAGAGACGTGAACGTCGAACACGCTTTCAGCCCCCCACGCCTCGTTCACTAGCTGGACTGTATACTGGGGCACGTGAAGAGCTCCATAACCAGATGGCCATTGATAGATCTGCACATCGCTTGCGCTGCATCTATTTTGCTCCTCATTAGTGCCAGTTGAACCTGAAAACAAACAAATAAATAAAATAAAATTACTCAACAAGTTCCTTGGATTATTCATTGTGCTTAATTACTTGCTACAAGAATACATACATACATATATATATATATATACACACTTACGTGAAGAGGTGGAAGGATATAGAAATAGGAAAATGACAAGTAGGAGAAGGAATTTTCCCATGAGCATACGTTTTGCTTTGCGTGCTTAAGAGATTTATCTGCAACAGCAAATAATATTATGGAAATTGCTACTCTGTCTAGAATCATTACCAGACTGCATTATGGGGAAAACGTAGAAGTCGCATTTGTGTAATATAAAAATAATTTTTATAAGTTTAGGTGTCGTTTAATATATTTATTTTAAATTTATTTTTTATTTTATCTACTTAAAAATTAAAAACAACTTAAAAGACAATTGATAATTTATGTTTTCAAAATTTATTTTATAAAATAAAAAATAAATTTATATATGAGCACTGTTTGGTGTGCTAAGTAATAAAAAAAAATTTTAAAACTTTTAAAAATTATTTACTTTTTATTTCACTATACGAATTGCAAACTCACAACTTATCTCAATTTATTTTATTTTATCTCACTTTTTATCACTCTAAATACACATAAAATATAAAATGACAAAAAATTCGTTTTAAGCATTTTTAATCTAAAACAAAAAAAATAAATCTCAAAATATTAAAAATAAAAAGTATCAAACTAAATTTATTTTTTTTTATTTTTCTTGTTTTAAAATTTTTAAAATATAACATAAATAAAACAAAAATTAAAAATTTAAATCAAATGCCACCTTTGTTTATGAGAAGACAGATACAATTGAAAGACTGATACGTCATACTAGAATGCGGTGCACGCTCCATGAACGGGATAATCATTCTCGTTATAGGATAGGTAGGTAAATGATCGGTAGATAAAAAGGTCTAAAAGTGAAAACATTAAAAGAAGTTTTTTAAAAATTTTATCTACGCAACTTTGAAAATGGGTAACTAAAAGATTATTAATAGGAAAATGACAAGAAACTTTGCCCAAATTAAGTGGATTTGCTACCAAATTTAAATTTCTAACAATTTCTTATATTCCGTTTAAAATCATTTCAATTGATTTAATTTAAGATCCATTTGGTACGGCAAAAAATAATGAAAACAGCGAAAAATATAATTTAAGAATCCTTTTAACATTTGACACACAATCACTAAATCACGTTTTTTAAAAATAAATAATAAAATTTTTTTGAGTCTTGTATCAACTTTTTGGAGATGGTTCAATCAAAACGGTTTTATATTCACTTTTTGACTTTTGCATTAATTTTTTAAAGAGAGAAACCGTCCGAACGATTTTTTTAGTTTCACTTTTTGACTTTTGTATTAACTTTTTGAAGAGAGAAATCGTCCGAACGATTTTTTCAGTTTCACTTTTTGACTTTTGTATTAACTTTTTGAAGAGAGAAACTGTCCGAACGATTTTTTTAGTTTCATCAGAATGATTTTGTATGAAAATTTTAAAAATGATTAAAAAGTTTTTGGGATTTGTAAAAAAATTATTGGTATTTGTGAAATATTATTGAGATTTGTAAAAAATTTATAAGAGTTTATAAAAATTTATTGAGATATGTAGACATATATAAATTTATAAAAATTTTATGAAATATGAAAAGTGTAAAATTGTTAAAAAATTTTAAAAATTTTTAGAAGTTTTCAGATAATTTCAGTATTTTGCAATATTTTTTATTCCTCCAAATAGGTTCTTAATTTTATAAATGAAATTATGTATTTAGAATACATGTTTAAACTTAAAATTTGAATTGAATTGAAATAATTTAAAAGAAATATCAAATTTGATTAATAAAAAATCAAAAATATGGTTAAAAAAAGAAAGAAAGAAAGATATATGAGTATAAATTTATCTATTTACTTAAATAGTCTAAAAAATAGAATAAATTATTATCAAAATCTATTAGTCTGGATTAAATTTTAAATTATATAAAAATTTTAGAATTTAAATTGTGAAATAAAATGATATTTAACGTACCTATAAAATCTTTAAATGAAATGATATTTAACATACCTATAAAATCTTACTTTAATTCTAAACATAAGAATTAGGGTGAAAATTATTAACTGAAATCAAATTCTATCAAATCTATCATTTTAAACAAAATATTAATATTATTTTATTATAATAATATAAATAAATAATAAATTAAAAGTATGCATTTGTTGGCGAAATTCGAATTTTGATACGAATTTTAATGAATTTCTTTTTTTTTTTTTTTTTTTTTTGAGGTGGGGGTGTTTTCTCCTTTAGTGTCCCTTAACAGTTCACATCTATCTACAACTCAAAAGATGTAAAATTAATTATTTTAAAAATTATTGTTTATTGAAGTAATTTACTTTCAAAAATTTTACATTCTTTTAATATATCAAAATGATAGTGCCAGCTCTATTGGATAGATATGGAGAGATTATTATCATAAAGTTTGGACACTCTGAACAATACAGATGTAACAGATGAGGCTTCCCACTTGGGATGTGCTGTTACTTGTTTGGCTGATGCATCACGATTATCTGAGATGTATATATGTCCATATTTCTTATAAAATAATATTTTCACTAAATGTTAAAAGAAATATAAGTGTAATTAT
>JAVXUM010000021.1:23260909-23271276 GCA_035590655.1 Pouteria glomerata
AGGATCTAGTTGCTCTTTTCAAGACACACGAACAGGATTGTTGATGGAAAGCTAATTAGGAAAATATATAAGAGAGGAGAAGAATGAAGCCAGCAAATTAATAAATCAAAAAAGGGCAGGCAGCATTACACCAATAATAAACACAGCCCAGCATATATTGAAATACAAAGAAGGTTGGAGGAAGTAAAAAACAATCCAATAATTTTTATTGGCCTCAAAAAAGTGGGAACATACCCTCATTGCAGTCAAACTATCTGGGAGCCTCAGGGATCGACATTGTGATGGTTCATTGATTTCCGTCAGTTTCCATATCCTAGATTTGTCTACTGACTCGTCAGCAATTCTAGGTTTTATATCTGCCAAACTTCGATTATCGCCATTCTACAAGAACGCAAAAAGGAAAATATTGATCATCGTGAAGCACACTTCTATCAAGGCAAACAGAACTGCTTCACAATAGTGGTGAGTGTTAGTAACACTCACCATTGCAACAATGGATGCCATTGGAGCAGCTCGATCAACAATGCTAGATCCAACAGGTGCATTAGCAGCACCAAATGTTCCCATAGGAGGCACCTATATATCCATAAAGAAACATTTTTCAATTATATATTTACACAAAAGTTGCTAAAGATTACAAATCACTTTACCTTCACAACAGCTGCAGCACCAACTCTAGAAGCTTCAAATGATCGACTTTCAACTGTCCGTAATAGTCTAAACCCATCTGTATTTGCTAGAATTTTGATACCATTCTCATTTGTTGAAACAGCTAATAATATCCCTTCCTTGTTGAATCGGATACAAGGAGAAGCCTGAAGATTTATTTCAAATTGGTTAGGTAGGCAGACCTTGATGGAAATATCTACATTGAGTGACAAGCATCAAGCAATTACCGGTAATCCACCCTCAGCATCTGCAGTGGTCAATACAGTAAGATTGTCCATGTCCCAAAATTTGACCACGAACTCATCACCAGCTACCAAGAATCGGTTCTTTGTGGTATCAAATTGCACAACGCCTGCTGATCGCTTCCCAAGACCATGATATGTGCGCTTGACAGCTCCCTCACTTTCATTCCACTCTACAAGGTAAGAATCTCCTTCTTTATTGGTTCCACAGGAGAACAACCTATCAGGTGCCAATTAGACCATGAAAATGATGCCTTAGTTGGGAAATACTATGAATGGCAAATGTCAATTTCTCATCCCAAACAAAAAATGGAACAAGAACAGTATAAAATAAGAATCATCAATTGGACCTGGTCCCATCAGCACTGTATGCCATTGTGGTGGATGAATGACCTGGAGCATCGTAGTCAACTCTAGAACCCATGTTATCATACAACCATGCCTTTATTTTCCCATCAGTTGCCGTCGAAAAGATAAACTGGGAATAGAAAGGTAAAAAGGTTCTATAAATAGAAAAAAATACACAAAAAAATTAGGAATCCACCTATCAAACAAAAGTGAGATTAGAATGGTCTCACATAATCATTTACTTCCAAAATCAACTTCAAATATGCAAATATTTTCTTCTTTTTTTTTCCTCTCTTTTTTTTTTTTAAATCTCTTTTCCGTTAATAAAATTATATTGGCAGATCGGGTACCATTCTATTAATTTTAGAGAATTTTAATCTCAATATATTATGAGCGTAATCCATCACCACATTCAATTGACATGACTATAAAGCACGGGATTTGTTTTTACAAGGAAAAACTCTATGCATTTGAAAAAGAAATACCTTTTTTTTCCTTCTATTAGTACTCATTTAGCACGCAAACAAACACTATTTTTACTTCTTGTTTTCCTATTTTCTTTGCTGAAAAAGCATAAAAGTACTTAAAACAATAACCAAATGATATGCTAGCTAACTAGTGCATTTTTATAACTCCTAAGAGCAAATTCAGCAAATTGAGTTTGTCATTGACTAGATTCATGGAGAATTTTTCACAATTTTTGGCCATTAATGATTAAGGAAGGGGGGAAAGGACCTGTAAATACTCTGGTTCAAATTTCAGATAAAAATAGGATACAATAAAAGGGTAAGATTCATCAAAAGCACATGAAGAATACTTGTATTATTTCTTGGTTTGTCAAATAGTTTCGTTTTACTTATTTTCATCCTACTCATGAAATTTCGATCCTCCTTCCAATTCACATGCAGTCTATAAGGAAACCATATTGCAAAGCTGCTGAATTGAGCTATAATTGAAGGATAACTGAGAAAAAGAGAACAAAAGAGCAATTGAGTATAGCTTGTAGTGAGCAAAAAAGCAGTTGTGTATAGCTCGTAGCGAATTTTCATAGTAGTAAGGCTACTAGATATTTTTCAATTTCATCTGCAGGGGGAAATTTGGATAATGATTAATCTAAAATATGAAGAGATTCTAGTGAATTTGGAATATCAGTAGTAAAAGAATAAAGCAAGTCAAATATATGCCATGCTTTTTCTGTTAATATAATAATCAGACATACAGAGTCAGAGACAAAGGTAAATATGATATATATACCAGTCTTAGTCTACACGACAAATTCATCCACATTCCAAGTTTTAGTATAGATTGGCATGGATAAATGGTAGGAACATGAAATTTTGTGTTACATGGCTTCAGATAAAATGAAGTCTCAGGCACACAATGTCCCAATTTCACATCCTTTCCTTCATTTGAAGATGATATCATTGTAGTTGATCAGATAGTACAGTATCTTAGAAGGTAGAACTGCAAATGAGCCAAGCTAAGCTTTAACATGTTCAGGCTCAGCTCAGGCATTTGGAAGTTATGTATGGGCTCAGCTTGTGTTCACAACAAGCTTAGCACACATATTCAGGCCTGGTTCATGGAAGTTTCATCATCTCATGAGCCAGGCTCAACTCAAAAAGCCATCTGAAAGGTTTTTAGTGCAACATTTGTCCTGTCTCATTGAATGAAGGACTCAAAACATATAACATAAGTGACATAAATTTAAAGTGATAAAGGTGGCAATAGTGGCAACGGCAATCATGGAGGTGTGATAAAGCGTTGCAATAATAATGCAGCTAAGGAGATGGCGGCATCACCAAGAGAAATACTAATGGTGGGATGGTGTTTATGTTGAGGCAATAATATAGGTGTTGGTGAAGGCAAAACCTGTGGTAGCAGTGGCAGAAGCAATATCATTAGGGGAAATATGGGCATAGTGGTTGTCATTTTCCTAAGTTCTAAATCATTTCTTGTAAAGAAGATTTTTGTATACACCTCATTCCTACAAATTAGTATACCACATTTTTATAATTAAAATTCAAACCATAAATTCTATAAAATTCTGAAGTCCAATTTGAGATTACATCGGAAAGACAATATTAGAACCTAAAATGTGCTCCTCTCTAATTTTACTGGACGCATCTCTTAAATCCATTTTTGATAGTGTCAAACAGATTCTATATCCATCACCCACACTACAAAGCTTTAAACATTTTGAAGCATAAAAATAATGTCTTACAGAATAGTTGATCAAAAAAAGTAATATCATAGAGAACATATTGCCAGATTCCTTACTGGAAACGAAAGCAGGGTAGATTTTGAGAATTCATATTGCTTATTTCTTCATACCCCCGAAAATACCTGAATGTTTTCCTTGTGATGTGGACATACAGAATAGACCGGTGCCTCATGACCCTCAAAAGTATACTGCCTAGCGCCAGTAACTGCATCCCAAACCTGTAGAAACTTGAAGCTTTATGACCCAAGTCCAATCATCTGCATTACTTGCAAAGCAATGACATAGAAAACAAACCTTAATGAGCCTATCCTCCCCACACGTGACGACAGAGAGTTGCTTGTTTGGATAGGAGAAAGCAATATCATTAACACTGCCATTATGAGCATCAATCTGTGTAATCAAAACAAGGTGCTTAATTAAAAGTATAGTTGATATTCAAATCCACAAGCATATACGTGAAAAGGTTGAAAAAAAAAATCTGAAAATGACCCAAGGAAATGGAGAATAAAAATCAACAAGTTCCAAGGCAATTGATGTTGATGGAACAAACCTCCAGGTGGTTTCGTACATCATCGCCACCATGGTAAGAATATATGTGCACAATGTTCTTGGAGTATGCCACACCTGAAGTAATGAAGAGATATTAGAACTAACAGCATTCCTATTTCATTTCTCAACATTTTTATTACACTGCATCTTCAAGTGTCAACATGCACGAACAAATATATTGGACAGTTAAATGCGCAGTAATTTGCTTTCAACATACCAAACAGGGTACCATCAGGACTCCAAATCACACGGTTGATTGATGCAGTATAATCGCTGGACAGAGACGCCTGATACAATCACAAGATCATGTTAGTAACCCTAAGAGTAATCAAACATACTACTATTTACTCATATTACTTAGTGGCCATACCTGCAGAGGCATCGAGCAACTTGTACTGTCCCAAACCTTGAAAGTCCTATGGGCTAACCTCTCCCGACTGCCTAGCTCCCACACCATGATATCTCCCGTGTTTGTTCCGACTATAATTAATTATCAAAGATCAATGGGAACAATGCAAAAATCAATAAACAAGCAAATATCTAGCATCCATAAAGCTAATCACCAATAAAACCAATAAGCAAGGGACTGTGGGAGCTAACCAAGCAGTAAAATTTGTTGAACTGGATGAAAGTCCATACTCTTCACAGCCGAACCCTGATTTAAAGTCATTGCTAAAGTCTTGGGCAAATCATCAGAAGAGTATGAACTCTGACCATGGTTCTGAGCAGCAAATCCAATAGGCAGAATATTAACAGGCAGATTATTAACCTGTCAATAAGATCTCAGAGCATCAGTTAAAACTCAATTTACAACATGATAACATATATTGAACAAAACGCACCATTTATATAGGTTCACTGGTGCATGAGATAAGACTTCATAGCCAGAGAATTCTCAAGATTAAATATAAGCTGATAGCAGATAAAACCAAATATAAGTACAAATTCCCCAAGCCTATCCCTTCCCCTTTCTATTTTGTAAGTGTCCGTTAAGTGCATTCAGAATTTTCTTTTCATTTCAGTTGGTCAATTTTTTAAAAAATAATTTGCACCATTTTGTTTCTCATTCATCTTTGTATCCTCCTAAACTTAGAATATGATTTCAGGCACAATTTCAAGAAAAAGCCAATGTAGAACGGTAATGGATGCATTTTTAAAGAAATTGCAGACCTAATTTCCTACCATCAGCATGAAAATACCACATGCTAATTTGTCTGTGTCTTTTAAAAAAGACATTTCCTATTTTTTTTTTCCAAAGCACTAGTTGCTAAAAAACCACCACATTTCCTATAGGAGCAACACATTTGAATTAATCAAACTATGTTATCTAAACCCAGGGTCATCTTAAAAACTATTAATGTTCCGAATTAAATGATATGTGAGAATGTAATACATGTCACAAAAATGTTAAACATTCTGCTTCTAAGCAAACATTAAAGAGAAAAAAGAAAAAAAAAAAAAAAGAACAACTTCTGATAAAGGAAACCCAATTTCATGAATCATAGAATCTTAAAGCTTCAAAGGATGAATACAATCCATTAAATCATGCAAAGAATAATATACAAAAATAAAATAGGCAACAGTAATTTTGGTAGCACAGAGTAATACAGAGGAATTGTTATGCAGTACTTCGTCTGACATTCCAAAAGGTCTTGGTCTCTTCAACACAAGTTCAGAATCTGCTGTCTGATAGTCCACAGCAGCATTATTTGTAGGAGGAGTCCTGGGGCGCTTAATAATGGCTTATACAAATGAACAAACATACAAAAGGTAAGAAGCTTTAAGCAAAGAGAAAACCCAGGTCAATTTGAATTAAAAAAATTAAATCATGGAAAATTCTTCATTGAAAATACCATTCAGAGATGAGCTTAGTTATTTTAGTACAATGGGAAAAGGCCGAAATAAATCTTATCACCTAGGATCTTTGTACACTTCTAAATTTGTTTACGGTATACAACCAAATTGTAGCAATCAATAACCAGTAAGTATAAATGATCAAAAAATATTTAAAAATACCAGCATTATTAGGTGCAGCGAAACCAATTGGCCCAGCAGAAGGAGAGGGGTGAGGAACCGGGGATGGATTAGCCATCCATCCTGCAAGAGAAGTTGGCAGAGGAGCTGGTGCTGGCTGGAATGGCTTCAAAATAAAAACACAGATACACACACACACACACACACACACCCAAAGTCAGACTCCTAGAATGAAATTATAAACCAGCCAGGAACATAATCACTCATCTCTACCACTTACACCATGAGCACCCAGAGGTGGAAAACCACCAGCTTTAGGAACAGCACCCATTAGCGGATTGGTTACAGGGGAAGGGGCACGAGCACCATTTGGCTGTGACTGTCCGCAAGAATGGTCTACAAACAGGGTCTTTATGTCAGGGTTAGGCTTTGGATTCTTGCAAAGCTGATGCTGCCAATTCAAGCTGCAACACAACACAGTGGAGTGCCAACTAAAGATGAATATATTATTAACTTGGTAGAAAAACTGAACTACAGGGAGACAAGCAAATAACCTTTGGTTAATTAGCGTCCGCAATCTCGAATTCTTCAAGCTAGGAAAAGTTAGCTTATCACGAAACAATGGGTTTGCTTCAATCAGCTTTTTAAGTTCAGCAAGCATTATACCCCTAGCAGACTTGGTATCTCCATACTTAGACAGCTGCTCATTGTCTCTGCAGGGTAATATGTTTACATTAGGAACCATAAACGATACATAGAAGTCTGATAAATAGGATGAACAAGATTAAAGCACCAAGAAACACAATTCTCGAAGACTAGTTTCCATACCTAAAGTTCTCTAAGGTCAAAAGCTGTGTTATTTCTTTAAATAGGTCCTCATTAAAAGCTGAAAAAACTTTCAAGTCCTTCACTAGAATATCCACAGCTTTAGCACGATCCTTCCTACAATTAAAAAGATTAAAAAAAAAGTATTAAGACATGTTTCGAGTTGAAATAAGCTGCAAAATAATTATAAGTAAAAAAAAAAAAAAAAAGAACAAAAAGTTAACATAAATGTTCTTCACAGAGATAAATTCAATACCATCAGTATACCACTTACTTGTCTAGGGCTTCTAGGTACTTCTGCTTTCTTATCTCAAAGAAGATCTTCATGGAGTATCTGTTATCATCTACTTTTGTGAATCCAGATAAATACTTCTCCACCTCTTCCCAATCACCATTTGTCACCATTTCCTCAAAATGTCTCATGTTAAAGAAAAACCCAGACTCTTGCTCCAGCCTCCAACACACAAACAAAATAAGAAAGAAAAATCAGCTAAATCACAATAGATACATACATATCAACCACGTGTTGCTCTGAAAATGAAGGAAGGAGACTAATCTATAAATCATGGTTGCCTGGGCTTTGGATTCCCAGAAATTGAATTCCATCTACGCTAAAACAGCCAGTCTAGGTCCAACAAACTAGATTCAAGTTTACCCGACTGAAGAAAACAAGAAAAAATCAGAATTCTAGAATTTCAATTTCTACCTTTTTCCATCATTTTCTCATCAAACAAACAGAAAATTGAGTCTTACCTGTGAACACTTTCTTTAAATTTTTCTTCATCCAGAAATTGTAGTATTAAGAACACAAGTTCTCTGCTCAGAGACGACATGTTTGCCCTTAAATCCGGGCCAAAACTGTGACAAAATCACAAAAAAGAAAAAGATATTAAAAAATCCAGCCCATCACAGATCCACGTGAACAGACTTCAACAACAATTACGAGCAAGCAACCACACATCAAGCAACAAAGTACCTACTCCGATTGTTCAATCAAATGCATAAAAACATACGCAGATGCATATACGAGTGTGAGAAAATTGGAGAAATAAAGAGAAAGAGAGCACCTACCTTGATTGGATGAGAGAGAAAGCAACAGATCGGAGGGTTTTTGTAGAAGACAATAGAGAGCGAAGACGAAGACAGCGAGAGGTCCTTTAGTCTTTCTCTCTCTAGAACCACTTTCTCTCTCTAGGGATTTGAAGGAGGAGAGAGAAGAAGAGAGACATGTAAAGCGAAGAACGAAAGGGTTGAAGACAATAAATAGTTCGAAGCGAATACGAGATGAGATTTAGAATGCCGCTTAGAAATGAGCGTTGTGATAGGTACCATGGCCTATACATGATAAGTCGTGGTGATGGTATCTTTGTGGTGATAAGTCCGTGTGCTTATATACGACTAACGTCTATTAGATATTTAAATCCGGCTGGTTTTGCGGGGTTTACGAGGACGGGTTAGTTGGACAATGTTATGGTGTGGTCACCCGAATTTATTAGTTTTGGACGCTCGGCTCATTGCTTTTCGGCTGCTTCGGGGGACAAAAAAAATTTAATAAAAATTATAGTATCATAATTTATATAATAAAAAAAAAAAATTTTCGAAAAATTTTAAAAATCTTTTGGTGAAATTTGACACTACAAATAAAGTTATAATTTCATTCACATGAAAAAAAAAAATTAATGAGCCTTTTTTTTTTACTATGAAAAAAATTAAAAAATATTTGGAAGAACAATTTTTTTATGAGAGGTTATTACTTTTGATTTTTAAGTGTTAAACAAATTATCAATTTTTATCATTTTTTTATTCAGTTATAATACCTTATCAATTCAAAAGTTAAAAATTGCTAAAAATTTTTTAAAATTTTATCAAACACTTAAAAATTATAAAAAATTAAAAATAATAAGTTTTTTATCAAACATATCAAAAATTATAACTAATAATTTTTGATAAAAAAAATATCAAAAGTTATTAAAAATTATAATTCCAAACGTCTTTTATTTTATCATAAATCTTTTAAGAAAAAAGAGGATAAAAATAATATAATTGTGCTATTATTATCATAAAAATACATTCTCATAAAAAAATAATAACCACACAGTCATGCCGCGTTATTTTGATTTTAAACATTGCTCGTAAAAAAATATTAAATACAATATTTTATTAAAAAATGATTACTGTTATTGGAGCAGGACACTACAAATGTAACTTATATAGAGTTGACATATGTCACTTTAATAGGTAGTTGAATATTAGTAAAAATTTAAAAAAATTAGTAGAAATTAAAAGGATTAAAAAATTAGTAAAAGGCCAATTTACAAAAAAAATTAATGAAAAATAATTTTTTTTGGTGCGCCAAACCGTATCTAGTCCCGCTTGCTTGCCAATAAGGGGCGTTTAGTAGATAAAAGTTTTAGTAATTTTTTGTTAAAAATTGTTAGTGATAATTTTTGATATGTTTGATAAAAAAATATAATTTTTTGTAATTTTAAATAACTTTTAATTGTTTAGTAAAATTGTTACTATAATAGAGCGGAAAAGTGATAACTTTAGTGTGTTTGATAAGTTTTTACTATAACAAAGTAAAAAGGTATAAAAAGTAGGTCTCGCTATCATATTAAATTACTATAGTAGAGCAGAATGGTAAAAATTAATAGTTCACAATTACTATAACAATGACAACTTTTGATAATTTTTTACTAAAAATTAATCCACCAAACAGCCCTTAACACAAATAGTTGATGTAATAAGTGCTGACAAATAGCGTTATCATTTTTTATTAAAATAATTCAATAATACCAATTTTATAATTATCGGGTATTGTGTATATGTACTATTTTGGCGTGATGAGTGCGTGGTTCTATTTATAACTTTTGTTTAAAAAATTTGTGCAACGATATAAATTTATTAATTCTCCGTTACAAAATCAAAATTTGATACGATCTCTCCGCTTTTTTCAATTTAGTGTCTTTTTTGGAATACGAATTTGACAAAATAAATAAAATGTAGATAAATTTTAAATTTTTGAGTGATCTGTACGTTCTTCAAAAATTATAATAATTTAAAAAAATTGATAAAAATAAGTAAAAATTAGCAAATGATGGTAAAATTAGAGAAATTTAGATATTTATTGTGAAAAAAAAGTTAGACAAAATTAAAAAAATTAAGTCAAAATTTTTTATGAAATTTGATAGTCCAAACACACACTTGAGTATGAATGAAAAGGATTCATATTTACCAACAGACGATTAACATGATATATATAATCCATAACTCTTTGTAGCAATTTATTTTTATTATTCACTTAATTATCTTATTTATGGATTATTTGATATAATTGGGATAAGCGACATTCCATTCCTTTTGGCTGAACCAAGGATAACATGGATAAGGAAGAAGTTGACAAAAACAGACATTATTTAAATATTTGTAGGACAATTTAAGTTAGAGAAAGGATTAGCTATGATTTTGAATAAGTTAGGGGCGTTTGGTAACGCTGTCGTTTTTCTGTTTTTGTTTTTTTTGTTGTTGTTTTCTAT
>JAVXUM010000021.1:23279574-23304127 GCA_035590655.1 Pouteria glomerata
GAGGAGGTTTGCATTGCAGCATTCAGAGGCTATCATTTAAGATGTTGGCAGACTATTGGAAGCGGAGGCCATCAGAGAGGTCTCTCACTCAGAATGGTTAGCAAATACAGTTGTGGTCAAGAAGAAGAATGGTAAGTTGAGGGTTTGTGTTAATTACACAGACCTGAATAAAGGTTGTTCCAAAGATCTTTTCCCTTTGCCAAAGATTGACCAGCTAGTTGACTTAATGCAAGAAGTACCAAAATGTCATTCCTCGATACCTACCGAGGATACCATCAGATTTCTATGTATGAGCCTGATGAGGAAAAAACATCGTTCATCACTCTAAAGGGGATCTACTATTAAAAAGTTATGCATTTTGGTATGAAGAATGTGGGGGCAACCTATCAGAGGTTAGTTACAAAGATTTTTCAAGAGGACCTTAGTCGGTGAATGGAAACATATATAGATGACATGGTTGTGAAAAGCAGGGAGTCAACTAGCCACGAGAATGATTTGCAGCATGTATTCTCTGCTCTAAGTAAGTATAGTTTAAAACTGAATGTTGCAAAATGTGTTTTTGATGTGAGCTCGGGAAAGTTCTTAGACCCTTTGGTGACTAAAAGGGGAATTGAGGCTGACCCGGCACATATTAAGGCTATCCAGGCAATATCTGCCCCAATTACAAAAAAAGAAGTTCAGAAGCTCACCGGTATGGTTGTTGCGCTAAATAAATTCATAAGTAGAGCATCTGACAAATGTCGACCATTCTTCAGGCTGTTAAAAGAGACAAATAAGATGACTTGGGATGCTAAAACTAATGCTGCATTGGCGAAACTTAAGGAATACTTGACCACTGCTATGATTTTGTCAACTACAAAGCCTAGAGAGGTATTTCAGCTCTATTTGGCCATGTCTGATCATGCTGTAAATGTCGTACTTTTGAGAGAAGAGGACAGAGTGCAGAAGCCTATTTATTATACAAATAAAACATTGCAAGGGGTTAAAACAAAGTATCTCCCTCTGAAAAAGTTTGTGTTGGCTCTTGTAGTGGCATCAAGGAAATTAGCTCATTATTTCCACTCTTATACTATCCAAGTGGTCACCGATCAACCAGTTATCTAGGTATTGAAAAAGGCAGACATCACGGAGAGGCTGGCTACGTGGTCTGTGGAACTTGGTGTATTCGATATAAAGTTCGTGCCAAGGACTGCCATTAAAGCCCAGGTGTTGGCAGACCTTTTAGCATAATTTACTCTAGCAACACATTTACTAAAGCAAGAAGTCTGGACTCTGGAGGTTAATTCAGAAGAACATATGGCTCCGCCGACATGGCAGATAGAAATGGATGGCTCTGCGTTAAAAAAAGGTTTGGGTGTTGGTGTTGTCTTGACCACGCTAGAGGGAATAACCATTGAGTATGCCATAAAACTGGGATTCGAGGCTACTAATAATGTGGTCGAGTATGAAGCCTTGCTAGCAGGACTCAGCATAGCTCGACGTTTATTCGCACGTGACATAATGGTCAAAACAGACTTCTAGCTTATAGCTAATCAATTGAAGGAAGAATATATTGCGATGCACGAGAAAATGGCAGAGTACTTAGAGTTGGCAAAGCAGAAGTTGGACAATTTTAATGTCATTGGCATAGAACTGGTTAGTCGTGAACGTAACATACATGCTGATGCTTTGGCAACTATAGCAGTATTGCCGAGCACGAGATTTAGCAATACTGTCTTCGTTGAGATTTTGACAAAGCCGAGCATAGCACACGGGGAAGTTGTTAGCTGTGTTATTACCAACATTTCTTGAATGGATCCAATTGTCAATTATTTGAAAGATGGAACCCTTCCCGAGGATAAGGTAGAGGTAAGGAAGCTAAAGATTAAGGCAACAAGGTTTTAGCTCTCACCTGACCTTAAATTATATAGAAAATCCTTCACTGGCCCATATCTTTTTTGTGTTCACCCTGATAAGGTTCAGGATTTTCTTTATAAACTGCATGAAGGAGTTTGTGGAGCATATGCTGAGGGGGCAGGTCACTAGCTCATAGGGCCATCACTCAAGATTACTGGTGGCCCAAGATGGGGAAGGACGCCCATGTGTATGTCAAAAGGTGTAAGAAATGTCAGAGGTTCTCGCTAGTTCCTCATCAACCTACCTAGGAGCTCAGTCCATTAACTAGTCTGTGGCCATTCACACAATGGGGGTTAGACATTGTGGGACATTTACCAGTGGCTTTAGGAAATTGCAAATGGTTAGTGATCAGCATAGATTACTTCACAAAGTGGATTAAAGATTGAGCCACTAACACATATTAAAGATGCAGATACCATAAGATTTATTTGGAAGAATATCATCACCAGATATGATATCCCTAGAACTCTAATTTCTGATAATGCCCAATTTGACAGCGCTCCATTTAGGGATTATTACTCGGGCTATGGAATTAAGAATGTATACTCAACTTTAGCGTACCCTCAAGGAAATAGACAAGCTTAAGCCTCTAATAATGTTGTCCTTAATGGTATCGAGAAAAAAACTTGAAGCCGCTAAAGGAAGATGGGTAGACGAGTTGCCATCAGTCTTGTGGATGTATAGGACAACCCCAAGAAGATTTACTAGAGAGACTTCTTTTTCGCTTACTTATGGTATGGAGGCAGTTATCCCACTGAAAATCGAAATACCGACCATGCATACCATAGCATTTGGCCAAGGTGAGAATAATAAGGCAATGGGGGTGAGCCTGGATCTACTGGAAGAAAAAAAAATATGACATCCGTCAGATTGGCAGCTTATCAACAAGAGACCAGGAGGATATTTAACAAGGTCAATCCGAGAGAATTTCAAGTTGGAGATTATGTCCTCAAAAAATTAATGGGAGCTAGGAAGGATCCGACGGAAGGCAAACTGGGAGCTAACTGGAAAAGACCATTCCGTGTGATTGAGGTGCTCGGCAATGGGGCAACCGACTTGAAGACTCAGAGGGCAGACTAGTAAAAAGACCTAGAATACTGTTCACATGAGGTTATTTTATGTTTAAAGTTATCTATTTATTTGATCTTTAATACACATCGTATCTGTTGATAAATTTTAATTAGAAAATATGAGCTTGTCCTAAGTTGTAAGAATGTTTAAGAAAGATTGCCACATTGGTTTTGTCCAATTCTGGTTCAGAAAGATTGTCACATTAGCTTAGCCCGGTGCTGGTTGAGAAAGATTGTCACATTGGTTTTACCTAGTACTGGTTCAAAAAGATTGCCAGATTAGCTTAGCCCAGTGTTGGTTCAGAAAGATTACCACATTGGCTTAGCCCGGTGCTAGTTCAAAAAGATTGCCACATTGGTTTTGCCCAATGCTGGTCCAAACGAACACTAAATTGGTAAAGATGAGATTTTTTGAAATTGTGGTTTACGAAAGTCAAGAATATGGTAAAGTTGGTACTTACCAACCAGAACGATTTCACAGAGACCACGTTAGAAAAGGAACGGTGACTACTTCACTATGAGTTCTTCGCATCATGTATTTACTCGAAAGGAATAACATAATGATACCTATATAAAAATAACATTGAGCTTTCTGTCTTTAAGTCATTTCCAAAAGCATAGGATTTTTAAATTTCTTATTGACGAATAAAGGAAAAAGTGTTGCTTTAATAAGGATTGAGGCACGTTGACCATAATTAACTTAGTCAGCTCTTTATTAAATGTAAAAAAAAAAATGAATGATAAATTGCTTGTGGTTACTCCAAAGTAACGTCTCAAAAGGCTTAGCAAGAATGAATTTCAACTCAACTATGGAAGATCTGTATTCTTTATGAATTTTGCTTGACAGTAATTGAGAAACTCCTAAAGTAATGACAAAGGTAAATATTCTTATTTCCTTTATTTTTGACATTGCTTGAGCTCGGCGTAAAGAGTCTGTATTAAAAATGAGTTATAGTCAATACTTGAAAAAGTGGAGAATTCTAGTAATTTCAAGTGATTTACAAAGGTATTGTTTTACAAATAAATCCAACATAATAAAAAAAGGTCCCAACCATGAATATTGTTTCACAAACCCTTATAAAAACTAATGCCGAGGGAAATGATTATCCTCGGCCGCAATTTCGTTCACTATTTTCTCGATCAATTGTTCCTTGGTCTAGATGATTAATTACTTCTTCAATAAGGGATTCTAACTATTTTTTTTTTCTGTCACTAAGAATGTGTCTTCATGAAACTCAACCAATTAGTCAACTGTTGGTAGGTATGGGTCACAAGAAAGAAAATCAATTCAACTCATATAAAGATGTGAAATATGTCATTCAAACACGATATGAAGAAAAAAAATTAATAGCATTCAATCATTAATATTTTACATGAAATTTGGTACAAATGTCTTGATTAGAAAAATTGAAAATAAGAAGAAGAAAGAGAACATAAAGAGCTCGAGCCTCACTCCTTGGCATGTTGGTCGGAGGTAAGTTCTTTGGCAACTGTCATCATCTCCCTCAAAGTCTGTTGATCTACATTTGAGTGAACAATTTGAGGTTGACTGGCAGTTTCTGAACTGGTCCTGACCTCTTCTTTCTCCATTTTGGCGAGCCCAGTACTCTGATTGCCCAGTACTCTGATTAACATCTTCTCCATTCTCTTCTTGGCTTCCATCTTCTTCATCTGGGGACTTGGGTGGTCTGTCGAAACGGAAGAGTGGAATAGCGCTCCCTGGGTTTGGGAAACGCATTTCTTGATAGGTCGGGTAGGAGCAATTGATGCCCATTTTCTTCATGGCAGCCTCCTATCCATCCAAGAAGTACTCATTCTGAGCGTCTTCCATTTGCCCGATGAAGTCCTTGGGTTGCTTTTTAAGATCTTGGGCAAATTTGACTTTGGCTTTCTTTAGAGCTTGTTCTTTTTCTTATAAAACCTCAGTCATCTTTAAAAGTTCACATCCTTGCTTGATAATGCCTTCTCTCATATCAAAATTGTCGAGCTTGGTCTTGTTATTTCTGCCTAAGTCTTTCGTACTCGGCCTCAGCTCTTTTGAGCTCAGCGTTGTAGTTGGTAGTAAGGTTCACTTTTTGGATGAGCTCTTCATCCTTTTAGCCAGTTGTTTTTCACTCGTTTCAACTCTTAAGGTTATGATGCTTAACTATTGCTCAGTTTGTTTTTTCTCTTTCTCCATGGGCTTGAGTTTCTCTTTCATGCTCTTAAGCTCGTTATCTTCATAGCTGACCCTTATGTTGAAGTCCCAAACTTGAGCCATCACTTCAAGCGAGCAAAGTGTAGACTAAGAAAGAACGAAAAGAAGAAAAGATAAGCAAATAAAAACTGATTGCTTAAGAAATTTAAAGAACATGGAATGATCATTTTAAGTAGAAGCACTTATAGAAACCAAGTTTTTCGTTAAGGTTTTGTTTAAGTCGAGCCTCATTTTCCTTGTGTTTTAGCAATCATGAGGGCTGATGATTGCATTGAGAACCCCTCGGGGTGGCTTAAGGCTGAGTCCTGAATGGTGAAAGGTCGACCCTGTAGAGTTTCTAAATTCTGAATTTGGATTTGTGGGCGAAAATAAGGGCATCATACACACTACCTTTCGAAATAGAAGAACATAGAGAAATGGATTCCAAGTTCCCTTAAGGTAGAATGGAATCTAAATTCTTTTCTTAAAGAGGTGGCAGCTCAAATGAAGACTGAATCATAAATGGCATAAAGACTTTATCCTGATCAGTCTTCTGCTTCTTTTTCGCTAGGAGATCTTTTTGCTCAAAAAGAATGACGATCTTCCTTGGCTCGTGCTTAGTGATGATGATTATTGGAATCTTTTTTTTCTAAGGTTGAACTACTTCCTGAGCCTTTTTTTGCTCCTCGACCTTCCTTTTGGCCGCCTCAACTTTCTTCCTCTTCACATTCTCCTCAGCGAGCTTCTTCATGTCATGTTTAGGAGCCATAACTTCCCCACGAATTTCCAATTGGTTTGGCTCTTGGTGCTTAGATTCACCATAAGATGTGTGCTCAGCCTAAGGAATCATGACGATGGAGATAGCTTAGGGATGCACGATTTCTGTTTGCTCGGCTAAGAGTGCAGTGCTCGGGGCTGGGTTCCAAACTAGATTTTATGCGTGGTAATAGTCTCACTTCTGTTCTTCACTCCAGTCGAACTACTGGTGAAGAATATAACTGGCATGTCCTATTGAGAGTGTTGGTAGAGGCGTAATAAAAAACTTGTAGATTGGTATATACTTGAACAAGACTAGAGCAGACTTCGCAAAAGGGTAAGTATCTGGCTCGCCGAGAAATTTAAGTATTTTCTCAATATATGCTTGGTCTACAAAGTTCCATTTAGCCCAAATTTTCTTGGCTTGGTCGTCTACAAAATAGATATAAGGATTAGAAGCTGGTCAGAGAACTAACTAGGAATTAGGACTCAAAATGAACTATTAAGGCTCAGATACCTGGGCTGAATGAGCTTGCAGTCATTGGAGGAAAGGGATCTTCTCCAGGGCTGTGCATGCAATCCCCAGTGATAACACAAAGGTCTTCTTCAAGTCCTTTAATATTATCCGGCAACATATGTACTAACGCCTTTTCTGGGCAGGATTTTAAATACCACTTATTCTCATCTTGTCTAACTTTCTGAATATTGTAGTAATATAACAAATCTCACTCTGAGATGTGGAAGTCATATCTTCGGTTTATCTCTTCAACCCCATTCACAATCTGATAAAAATTATGGGTGACACTTCTGAGGGAGAGGTTAGTCTTATGAAAGATGAGGCGAAGAAAATAAAACACAGGGAACCTAAGGCCTCCCTCTGTTATGGCAATAAGAGGGAAGACGCCTACCTCGTGTTCAATCTCCTTAGCTAATTTAATATCTACATTGCCAGAGATATTAATTC
The DNA here is from genome assembly GCA_035590655.1 of Pouteria glomerata. Classification (NCBI taxonomy): domain Eukaryota; kingdom Viridiplantae; phylum Streptophyta; class Magnoliopsida; order Ericales; family Sapotaceae; genus Pouteria; species Pouteria glomerata. Next base: position 23,286,437 of record JAVXUM010000021.1, read on the forward strand.
ATTGTTTAAAACTTTCAATCCCTTCCCTCCTTATTTTGTCTGTAAGTTTGCTCATCCTCGTAAAAGTAACAAAAGAGTGAAAGCGTGAGATTAAAGAGAAAAAAGACTCACCAAACAAAGACCAGGAACGAAGTAGAAGAAAACACTGTGCAGGAAGAAGATTGAAGTCATAGAACGATTGATAGCTTTGAAATCGAAAAAGTTTCTAACATTTGTGACTGGGGGTCATATATCTATATAGGTTTACATTCAAGGAAGATGAAAAGGCTAAAAAGGGTAAAATTTGCATTTATTACCTGCGAGTGAGGTGATATTAATGTGACGGTTGTAGCTGACTTTTAGGGTTTCGAGAAGTAAGGAACACGCATGCACGCGCTAGAATAGGAAAGTTCCGTATACGTCCCCAATTAGAGAGTTACATCTTAAAGGCTGAAGAATGCAAAAAGATTTCCTTCTGACAACGAGATTTGGTTTTTTGTTTTTACTATTCTACTCAGGCAAAAGCTTATCCGAGCAGAGTGATGGCATGATGTTGTAACAAAAGACATCAGGACACGTGGTAGTTCCTTAAGAAAGGTTTGCCGAGCAAGAGTACATCGGATATTATGCATCCCCTGACCTCGAGAGCTGGGCCCTATTGAGTGAATTAGACGAGAAGCAATAGGCTTAGTCTATTTCCAACTTTCTGGTTTATATATAACCAGATGATTTTGTTTAACAAGTTTATCATCATTAGATTGGTAGGTTAATGTGACATTAAGACTTATCTGATGTCCAAATATTCAACTAAAGCTAATCTTGCCATGCCTGCATTAAATGCTATGTGATGGGTATTTAATGTAAAGTAATTCGCCACATGTGTTGAGAAGCCAAATTGGGAAAGAAATGATTTTCCTAGATTAAGAATAATATTATTATATTCACACTTCCCGTACTATAAATACAATACTTACCTATTAATTCAGGTACGCTCTCTATTGTCTACAAACTTGTTACTACATTCTCTTGATTCTCTTATAGAAGCATTCACTGACTTAACCATCGAAGGATTTTTGATCAGGGACCCTCCTCGGCCACCCCTTGGCCACTCCTTTAACCTCCCTTGTTGTGCAGGTTCGCTTCTATCGACTCTAGTGGACGTGGAGAGTAATTTCGGTGGTATTTTTTTATTGTCGAACAATAACCTATTTAATTTATGTCCACTTGCATTTTAATCATATGTACTATATATATCAACAAATAATAATAATTATAATAATAATGTTAGCCTTTTAATTTTGACAAGATTAGGAGTCATTTGGAGTTTTACTCATGATAAAAAAACTCTAAAAAATTTTAAAATTTTTAATTTTTTTAAACTTTAAAAAATTTTATTTTTTTTTAAATTATCAAATTTCATCGGAACAAACTTTTGAATGGATTTTGGTAGATATTGAAAAAGTCAGACTGACATTTATGGCAAAAAAATTTCATAACACCCTAATAATTTTTAATATTCTCTGCTAAAATTTTGATATGTGTCACTTTATATATTTTTTAACAACTTGATATCAAATCAAATACAAATATCTAATTATCATTTCAAAACTATTTTTTACATTTTAAATTTTAAAAAATTCACTTTTGCTAATTTTTATTTTATTTCGTTATTCTATTATTATTTTTTTTACACTCCGACCCACCTCTAAAATGAAAATACCAGAAGACAAAGGTACTTATCATTGCAGCAAAACGGAAATTGAGCACGTCTCTGTAGCTTGTAATGTTTCTTTCATTCTCGCTATATATTTTAGGTTTAGGTAACATACGCAAAGACATTCATTCAACCCATCAGAGTGAGTGATCACCTTTCTTGAATAGGGAGCTGAATCTATAGCTGTCAATCCCAATTGATCCGCAGAAACGACAATGCTTGTTCCCCAGTGATTTATGGTTGTCTAAATACCATGCATGTACAAACATGATGTCTACATACCATGAAAAGTCAAATCCGTATCCTCATTCCTTATCGCACTATTCGAACCCTTTAGGGGTGATCCGAAGGGAGTTGTCCGTGGTAGAATTTTCCAGCACAATGCCTTGCAATCAATTAATTCCCCTCAGTATTTTATTTGTCTACAAAATCAAAATCCAACCAAAATTGAAAAGATCTTCCACGTACTAAGATTGTGTTTGTATTGACGAAATTGAAATTGAAAGATTTTGTGATAATTATGTAAGAAGAATTATTTAAACATAATTTTATTTGTTGAAGTAGAAATTCAATTATGAATTCCATTACTTTAAGAGTATAATGAATTTAAAATCAGCACAATAGAATAGTTTTTTTTTTTTTTTTGATAATTCAGGGTGTCCGGGCTAACTTGCGCGTACTTCGACTATTCCCTAAGGGCTCTGAAGTTAACGACCGGATAAACCCTCCAGTGACCCTGAGGAGATTCGAACTAATGATCACTGGGGAGCAAATCCAAGATCTTACCTGTTGAACTACTCCTCAGGGTTGCACAATAAAATAGTTGCTTAAAATGTTTTCACCATTTTAAAAAGTAGCCATACTACTACTTTAATAGTAATTAATAGAAATATTTTGTTTAATATCAAATCTATTTATTTGAAATACATAAATAGTCAGTTGAATAATTAAGGATTTTAAATTAATGATTTTTGAAATTAAATTAATTCTACTAAAATATAATTAAAAGAGTTAATTTATCTAATAATACAAAAAAACTTTCTAAAAATTATCATTAAGATATTAGTGTCACTAATTCCTAAAATGGTAGAGTTACTAATATTAATATTAAACATTTCAAGTAATTAAAGCCTCATTTAGTTTGTTTTTCTATTTTTTGTTTTCAATTTTTGTTTTTTATTTTCTATTTTGATCTCATTTTTCATTTTGACCTTTTAAAAATAAGAAAAACAGTTTAAAACGCATTTGGACACTTGTATTTTTAAATTTTGTTTTAGAAAATATAAAATGAGTTCACACGTAAAATGAAAAATGACAAAAAAATTATTTTGAGTATTTTTAATTCAAAATAAGAAAAATATAACATTTTTTGTTTCCATGTTTTGAAATTTTTAGAACATAAAATACAAAATAAAAAACAAAAAATTAAACCAAATGTCACCTAATTTTTTTTTTATGGTAATTTCAAATTCATCATAGTCCATTATATGTTAAAGCACTCAAATTCATGATAAAATTCACATCTAAAGTAATTATAAAATTATATTTAATCAATTCTATACTTCTTAAATAATTAACCTCAAATTTCTTTCAAAAATCTATCAATACAAACACAATCTAAAGTTGTGAATTAATCAAAGTTTTTTTTTTTAAAAAAAAAAAAGAGAGATATTTTTCAAAATTTTTTTTATTAAAAATTAGATCAAAATGAGAAGTTAGTTAATTAAATGACTATATATATATATATATATCTTTACGAGAAGAACTTATTACTTGCACCAATGCCAACTCTTATTTTTTTGATAAAAAAATTATTCTTCAAGATTTTTTTGTCAAAAAATAAAATAAAAATTATATGATACTTAATAAAATGGCTATATATATATATATATTTTTTTTTTTATCAGAACAACTTACTCGCACACATAAATGCCATGTCATTATAATTTTAATTTTTAATAAAATTTTTAATTATGTGACATTACACTTTAAAGCTAAGATCTAAACGCACTTAAGAGGTATCTCACAAAGTGATGGGCCGTGGTTCGTGGGGGCATCATATATATCTATTTCTATTATACAACACAGCTCACTGATTTTGACATTTATGTCGTGTCAAATGGAGAACTACCTTTAGGCAGCCGGCAAAAACTAGTATATATATATATATATATGCTATGTCTGTCTGCTTGCTGGGCAATAATTGGGAGCACTATTTTCGCTCATCCACAGCTGATGCGGTAACTAACCAAAAGGAGTTACCCTTTCAAGGGAAAAATCAAAAGGGATGAAGGGTTTTTCAATATACGTATTCACGTGTCAAAATATTTTAAACACATAAATAGAATAATACTAATTATTAAGAAAAAGATATGCGGTGAAATGATGATGTGATGATTATAACAATAAGTTAGATTATAAATTCATGTATCTTGGCGTTTATCAATCACTTAAGAACAATACTAATTAAGAAAATGAAATTGAGGTAATGATGTGGCTATGATAGTACTAAAGTTGAGGAATTCACAAATCATAACATTCATTAAACACTTTTAGTAGTGTTTCTCAACTTTGTACCAGTTGGATTAGTTTGATTGGTAAGAGACTCTGATTTTTCTTTTAATGAGAGGCAAACGGTTCAAAATTTTAATAATCAGTTGTAGGCTCAAGATTTTGAGTAAAAAGAGTTAATAAAAAAAATTTGTATTAAGTGAAAAGTTAAATAAAATTTTATAAAGTTTAAAGGGTCAGACATTATATTGTATAAAAAAATCTTAAAATTTATAAATGTATTAAAAGATTTTTAAAATTTAAGGGAGACCTAAGATTATATTATATATATGAAAAAAATTCTAAAATTTATAGAATATTAAGGATTTTCAAAACTTAGAATCCCCTAAAATTGTCCTTGCTCATGGTCTAAAGTGTGACTGATTCATAAGATGAGTTACGAATTAAGGTAAATTGTATTCAGTTCCCTATGTGTGTGGATAAATAGATCAAACTCTTATTTATCATTGCATGAGTTATGATGGGGTGAGATAAAATCCAAAATGCAAAATCACTATCTAGGTTTAACTGTGGGGAGTGATCCACTCAGGGGTTAAACTTTTTTTTGTTTGTTAGTGTGTCTCGAGTTTCAGCTCACAGAACAAGAGCTAACATGTCTTGCATTTTGCAGGGTATGTCCTACAATTTGAATTAGCGTTGGGCAAGGCCATGACGCATCCTTGATATTGCCTGGACATAAATTTTTGTATAGTAATGAAAGAAAATATAAATATATGTGCAACTTCTTTGAGTTTGTCAAAAACCTTTTCCTTGATATACTTATTAAATAGTGGCTGCGAGTTTCACACAGTAAAACAATGTAAAAAAATCAATAATAACCCAAGTAATGTGTCACGTCTAATTGCATATATAAATGAAATAACATAACTGCACATGTTTCCACTTTCAACTGCAACTGCGTACCATTTCATTTACTCCATGTATAAATGAATAATATTTTCATTCACTGCAAACTGCTTAATTACTTTATTATCCGATAAGCTAAATTAACTTAGCTAGCATTTTTTTTTCATTAATGTCTACTACTTTTTATTTGTGTGATTATTTTTGCTATATGTTACCATTGTTGACCTTTTTTTGCTAGTTCCTCATCTATTTATTTATTACTATGGAGTTGCACACGAGTCTCTCATTTATGTCATTGTATAATTTTTAGCTATTAAGTTAATTACATATTTAATACATACCTACCTCCCTTGACTATTATTAATAAAATGGGAAAGATTTTATACCTATCCGCAAATGTTAGAAGGTTATGGGTTATAAAATGTATAGATAGAGAGAGAGAGAGAAAAGATAGAAAGAATCTATTACATTTTTATTATTGTTGTTATGCAGTGGAGTTATGATTTCATATCCGTGAATGTAGGTTAAGAGTACCGAACTATGTTATATTGTTGTGTTGTTATTCCTCTCTTATTCCACTTTAATCTTTTAATTAATTCCAACAATTTTCTCAACTCTTTTGCTTTTCATAAGTTGTAACTTACATACATTTAAAAGTTTGAGTACACATTTTATTTTATGTGCACTAGCTTGAAGATATATAAATATATGTACAAGGACATAATTACGTAGGGACCACACGAGATGATAGCCCTTTTACAATTAATCTTAAAAATGTTATGTCTTATATAATTTCACTTAAAATATATAATACATAAGAGGTTGGCCTCCCTTCCTCTCTAGAAATTTCTGACCCCGTCCGTTACGAATACACAAATGTTATCACCCACTGTTAACAAAGATGTTTTCTTATATTACTAATTGAGCTCCCAAAGAAAAACAACTGACTTCACCCTTTACTGATCATGAGCATTCTGCCATCGGCAGTGATTTTATTTTACTATAGTTACATATATGAATTATGTTAAACTGAATCTCGGCAAAATACTGGTTCTTTTTTACAACATCAAAAACTTTCATTTTGATTTCTAAATACCAGATATACAACCTGTTAGTAGCTAATTGTTTATTGTATTTTATACCCAATTATTCTGAAAATTGCTTAGAAATATTCCATATTGATAAAGCTACACAATTGATTTTAGGGAAAAAAAAAAATGAAAACAGGAAATGATACGATATAGACGTGAGAAGCCACATGTGAGATGATTGCATTTTTTTTTTTATAAAATTTACACAATTAAATGGTATAATTTAATAGATATAATTAATTAATACTGAGAATCTGTACTACCAGAGTAATGGATTGTATTCTCTCTCTTGAATTGTAATTTTCCTTTTTATGGTCAATGAGGCGAGCTTGTGCCATATATATTGATCATAAGCATTAATTACCCTCATGTCTTTATAATTTTACTATTAGACGAAAGACTTATTGTGGTACCCACGATAGAATAGAAATGAAAATTGAAAATTAAAAATTTTTGTCAAAGGAGTCTTTAGGTTTTTGCTTGCATATTCGAGAAAAAAAAAAAAAAGGGTTAAAAAAAAAACAAACAGGCCACTTTAGACCGACCATTATTCATCATATGCGGACGAAAAGAGGAGGAGCTTCGCGTTTTATATATAGGAATATAGATATATATGCTATGTCTATCAGCTTGCATGAGCGATGACGTAGATCTATGTATAACAATAATTGGGAGCACTATTTTCACTCATTCGTAGCTGATGAGGTAATTAACCAAAAGGAGTTACCCTTTCAAGGGAAAGATCAAAAGGCATGAAGAGTTTTTCAATATACCTATACACGTGTCAAAACATTTTAAACACATAAACAGAATAATACTAATTATTAAAAAAATGATATTTGGTGAAATAATGATGTGATGGCTACAACAATAACTTCACGTATCCTAGCATTTATCAGCCACCTAGACTAATACTAACTAAGAAAATGATGTTGAGGTAATCATATGACTATGATAGTACTAAAGTTGAGGAATTCATAAATTATTACATTCATTGAACACCGTTAGTACACTACAGAAGATGTGAGTATAGACAAGAAAAATTTTTCTTCCTAAAAATTATTTGTTTCCCATTGTAGACTATAGGAGAGAAAAAATATTCTTTACAGATTTCCTTGACTATTCTTGGTCATCTATAGTTTTTAGTAAGAAATTTATATTTTATTTGCCTATAGTTATTTTTAGTGAGGATATAAATTTTGTCACCTATTTTGATTTTTTAGCAAGGACAAAAAGTTTCCTCGCTAAGAGTTGTTTTTAGCGAGAAAATAATTTTTGTCACTTATTCTAACTTTTAGCTTAGGAATCATATTTCCTTACTTATAATTACTTTTGGTAAGAAAATTATATTCCTCACTTATAGTGACTCACTTTTAGTAGGGAAATCATATTTCCTCACCTATATTGACTTTTGGCAAGGAAAAAAAAATCCTCGCTTATAGTGACTTTCAGCGAAAAAATATATTCGTCACTTATAGTAGTAGAACTTTAACAAATAGGCTTTTAGTAACAAAAAAAAAATACATTTAGCGAGGAAAAATTTCCTCACTAAAAATATTGGTTAAAAAGAAAATAAAATTTTTTAATATTTAGTTTTTCAAAAAAATGTGTTAAAACAGTAAATCAAATCTACAAACAAACCTATTACAACATTAAAACCAAACATACATATTATCATATTAAAGTCATCCAAATCCAATAACAAACAATAAGATTCATGAAATAAACAAAAATACTTAGATTATATAAACAAAATTAACAAAAATAAAATCTAAGAAGTTCAATATTAATTGTCAAGTGTCTAAACTTAGGGAGAGAGAGATAGAGGTAGTGGCGCACTAAGTATAAGAGGTCTTGCTAGAACGAAACTCCCCAAACATCTTTAATAGTTGAGCTTGCTGTGTTTCCATATTTTTAACCTTGCTAAAAAATTCAGCCTCCATATACTGGACTTTGTTAGAAAGAATATTTCGCTCAACCTCCATATCTTGAATTTTGCTGGAAAGAACATTTAGTTCAACCCCTATTTGCTCTATTTTTTGCATGAAGTTTTCAACTTGCTACTGAAGTTGCACCTCTTGACATCTTGAAGTAACACAACTTGAGCAACATATATTACGCACCGAAGGGAGCTTTGGCCCATGGCCCATCCCACGTACATAGTCAGACATTCTTCCTAAGACATGCGTTGTCACAGCATCCTCACTCAATGCCTCATGACCATTGGGAGTAGGCTCACTCATCATGCTTACTATCTCATCCTAACATTTATCATAACTAATGTGAGAATATTATCAAACTATAATTAAAAAATTACAATGTCAAATAAAAATTATAAGAATTTACGTGAAACTCTCTGGCCTTCAAACAATTCCACTGGTTACTTTTTGTTGTGTGTGCGCGCTTGCATCATTCAAAAAAGCCAATTGACTCATTACTTTTAAGATTTACCTATGAAAAAAATAGAACATAAGGACAAAACTAATAGTATAAATGGAACATGTAAACTAATAATTACCATGCTATAACAAGCAGGCACAAATGCATGTGATCCCATCGAGTGTGTAATGGTTTGATGAGACCGATTTTGTGCATTTTTCAAACATTTTTCCTAAAAAATAAAACCTTAAGAATTTAGAGGTGAAAGAGATACAGGCATGGAATTATCAGCTTTCAAAACTCAAGCTGGCAGAGATATTGGCTAAATGTTTATACGTCACTGCCGGGAAGAGAGAGGAATCCTTACTTGGAGTCCTCTACGTCACTATTAGGACGAGAAAGGAAGCAGCGGAATGAAAAATAATTGTTTAGGTTTTAGCAAGCAAGCTGACATTTCCTCGGTATACTTAATTTTTAACGAGGAAACTTTAGGCTTAGTTTGGGAAGAAAAAAAGCTAGCTTTTTAGTAGCTGGCTTTTTTTTAGAGGTATAATTTGACAGTTTTACCCTTTATAGTTTAAAAGAAATTTAAAATGTAAAAGGGTAAGTTTAGTAATTGTAGAGAAAGACAAAAAAAAAAAACTGAATAGCTGACTATTCAACTTTTTTTCCCAAACATAGCCTTAGTATAATCATGCGCGTAATTTTGTATTAGATGAACAATGTTATGATTAGCATAGTTCGGTGAAACATCATAGTCTTGCAGAAAGTCCTGTGGTGCAATAATTAACCAACTTGAATCCAACTAAGCCTTGCCTCCACCAACCACTCCAAAAGGACAGAAAAAAAAAAAAAAAGGAAAAACAAAAAAAAGGGGAAAATTGCAACAGATTACTGTGTCCAATTATTACTGCAAGTTCAACCATAGGAAATGCCAAAAAAGTTGGGCATAATTTTGATTTGAGTGAAAGATCGACTTATGCTTTCTTCCCCCACACATTTTTTTAGCCCCATTTAGAGCTCTAAAAAAGTTTAAAAAAGTTTAAAAATAACACTTTTTTAAATTTTAATGGTGCATTTCAACGAATTTTGATAAAATTTTTAAAAAAATTATACTGATATTTATACCAAAAAATTTCACAAAACTCTAAAATTTTTAAAATTCTCCAATAATATTTTGTCACTTTTTATTTTATATAGAGGGTATTTGGTATGATAAAAAGTGAGATAAATGGGGTGTTTGTTTTGCTAAGAAACTCTGAAAAATTCTGAAAATCTTTAAAAATTATTTACTTTTTATCTCACTACACGAATTACAAACTCACAAATTATCTCATTTTTTATCATACCAAACACCCTTAAAATGAGATAATTTGTGAGTTCGTAATGTGTGCAGTAAAATAAAAAATAAAAATTTTTAAAGATTTTAATAGTTTTTCAGAATTCTTTAACAAAACAAACACTCTCATAGTTTTTAATAATTTTATATCAAATCAGACATAATCATTTAATCATCATTTTAAAATAATTTTTACATTTCAAATTTCAAAAATTTTCACTTTTGAACTTTTTTAATTTTTTTTTGTGGCTCGTATAGATTATAATCTAGTTTGAAACTTTAGGAAAGACAATCGACCAATGAAATTTATGTTTTTTAATTTTATTTAATTTTAATTTTTTTGGCAATTTTCGTATAAGTGCAAAGAAAACGTAACATGCTCTTTATTTATATATATATATATATATTGAAGTAATAGAATCAATAACTAAGGTGCGTTTAAAGTGTCAAAAAAGTTTAAAAAAATTTAAAAATTAGTATTGATGTGATATAAAAATGATATTTAACAAAATTTGATTGAAAAAATTTAAAAACTTCTAAAGCTTTTTGAAATTATTTTGGAAAAATTTGGAGCCCCAAACGAGCCCTAATTAATCACCTTAGAAGCTTTTAGAATGAGAAAAAGTGATAAGATTTGATAAAAGATATGAGTTTATAATTCGTATAATAAAATAAAAAATAAATAATTTTTAAAAATTTTTAATATTCTTCAATTATTATCAACGAATTTTATCACTTTAAACAAAACCTTCATGTCTTATTTATAATATCTTCTTTGATTGTTGTATTCCAAAATTAATTGAACTTAAATGCCTGCGATTCAACAGAGTTAGAGGATAAGTAATGAAGGACTGGTAGAAATTGTTATTTATTTTTTTCTTCTTTCAAACCGCAACATTTTGAAATTTTTAAGTTACCCTTTAACAATACCACAATTAGTTGTCACAATTTATTATATACTATGAATTGTTAATGGTTGAAAGAGCAAAAACATAATTTGACGGGTAAAGAGATCAAATATAAATTTATAAAATAAATTTATATAAAAATATGTAAAAATAAAAATAATTAATCAAAAAAAATTAAGAATAACGTAATTATAATCCAGGCATACTTTGATTAAAATCAAGTTCACATAAAAAGTTATAAAAAACTTGTAAAAATAAAAATTACTAATAAAAAAAGATTACAAGTTATACACATTATTATAACTTATACACATCTTGACCCATCTTATAACAAAAGAAAAAAAAAAAAGAAAGAAAGAAAGAAAGAAAAGAAAAATATAATATCAATCAATTAAATAATCAACGTCTAAACATGAGAAAAATAAAAATTATTAATTAAGAAAGATAATAAATAATGTACATACTTATGACTCAAACAGATGTTAACCAATTCAAAGCTACATAAAAGAAAAAAAATTAACTAATTCAATAATATAGTCAAATAGTTCTTTCATTCCAATATATATATTTAAACAACAGAATACTAATACAATCCATAGATAATTGATAATACAAAAATAAAACATTTATATTGCTGAGAGACTGCTTGGATCTAAAGGTACTTTTTTAGGCATAGCATAATCTAACCAATATCAATTTGAATAACAATAAAGAGTAAAAAATATCAAGGTCTACAATAAAATATAAAAAAATAAATTCATATAAACAATTTTACAATAACGTTCACGATAGTATTCACGAAAGATCTCATAAATCGAACAAAGTTTGAATATTTTTTACTACATCTTAAATCAGTTTGGACAAAAAGTGAGAACTATTTGATACGCAATTTAAGGTGCATTGACACATATTGATAATAATTAAAACATAAAATAATATTTTAACTGAAAGCAATTGCAACAACTAAACAATAATTCCGGGACAACAATTAAATAATCTGATTAATTCTGAGATGTATTTTAACTAAATTAAAAGTTTATTCTACAAAATATAAGTAAATGAATCTAAAATTGAGCATCTAGCAAATTGAATTTGGATATTAACTACAAATTTATTAAAAATATAGGAAAGGACATGCTGTATTATCGATCTTTGTTAACATTTTGGTTTGTCTATTTCTTATACCCACAATTCGTCACAAACTAGCATAATATTGTGATAAAATAAAAACTAATACTTGAAAAAATAAAAATGAAGAACAAAAATTAATAAAATATAACATTAAAATTTTAATAACTTCAAAAAAATATTTTTATTTACAATAAGAAGCAAATAAATTAAATGGATAAACTCCTTCGATAAACATATATAATCAAACTACATGAAGCAAATTTTAAATAAGACAAAAAAAAAAAAAAAGAAGTAATTAACCGGAGCGGGAAAAGAACTAGACAAAACGAGAAATTTAAAAGTTGCTATGTTAAAGGAAAAGATTTAAGATAGATTTTATAAGAAAAATATAATAAATGAAAAAAAAAAAGAAAAGAAGGAGAATCATTGCATGCCCCTTATTCTTTTAGTTTTTTTTTTTCCTCTCCTAAATATAATACTTTGAATTTTGAGAATTTTAAAGGGTAACAATTTTTTTTTTTTTTTTTAATGTTTGAAAGTATAGACTTCAAGGAAATGTCAAAGTATTTCTATGTTCATTAAGGGCAACTTTTTCATATATATTATGAAATATCATATATACAATTCTAAACTAAAAGAATAATAATTAAAGTATTTAAAAGTACTACCTTTTTTTATAAAATGAGTTAATTTTAAGATAACAATAATATCAAAGCAAAAATTTTAATGCCAGAGTTCATTTGATACTCTTTGTAATCATTGATAAAATTACTTTCATTTTCTATTAAACTTACATTCTCTCCATCGTTAATTTCTCTCATTTTTATCTAGTTATCTCATTCTCTCATTATTTCTCTTTAACAAAGACTCACCCCTCTCTTTTTAAAAAAAAAAAAACTCTTCTAGCCATGTTAAATCTAAAATTCATTAAATTAAGCCTACTTAATTTATAGAATATATATATTTTTTGGCTATTTATTTCATTCATAATTTACATAATCAAAATTAACTACAGAAAATTAAAACATCCAATTAATAATATAACAAATAAGAAAATATTTATTATTTAATGTTTGTGTATTGTATATTTAATTTTATTTTTATAATTTCAAAATTTTTGTAATATACAAAAATAAATTTACATTTTAACGTTTTCATAACATAAGTTTAAAAAATTTATTCGACCCATTCTAAATAATATAAAATTAAACTTAAACTATAAAATATATAGATGAACTGGGATAAATTACCAAATTTATAGGTGTATATCTACTTTTTTAAATGTGCGGTAAGCCACTCTTTCAAACTTTTTTAATATTATTTAATTTTTAATTTTTGTATAATAGATTGTAGGTTGTAAGTATTAGCCTAGGATTACCATTTTACATGTATATCTAAGAGTGTTCTTATTATATATATACACGGACCAAAGTTAAAAATTAAATATGAAATGGAATTCAATTTTTGATATATTAACAGTGTAATAATTTTTTACATAAATAATATAAATTTTAAAAAGTAACATCTCTCTATAATTATTATCATTCATATTTTATTAAATTATAAAATATGTCTAAAAAAATAATATTCTTTAAAAAGATTGTTTAAAAAAAAAAAGTTCCATGTAGACAATATAATAGTGATAATATTTTTTGATAAAAAAATATTTTAATAATTTTTATTCTAAAATATTATAATCAAAATTAAAAACAAATCTAAAATTTTAATAGTATAAGTTACTCTTTTATATAGTTGCATTAAAATTTCATTAATCTATAATAAAATAAGTTCATATTGATAAGAAATGCTTAAATATATTAGATAAAATAATATAATTAAATGATATTTTTATAATTTAATAGTACGTTAATAATTTTTTATATTTAGAATGAGAAATTTATTATTCACTTATAGATATATTTATTAAAGAGAGAGAAAGATAGAGCAATAGGTTAATATATAAATGAATAGATAAGGATGACATAAATTAAAGATGGAGAGAGAATCTAGGTTTAACAAGATAGGAGACAAGAGTAATTCTATCAACGATTATAAAAAAATATTAAATAAGGTCTGTTATTAAAATTTTTGCTCTGACATTATAGCTTTCTTAATTTTATTGTGGCATATATAATTTTATATTTATTTATTTATAAATGTAAGAAAATAGAATAAGAGTTTAGAGCTCAAAAATAACCTAACTAACGACTATAATACATATATATAAAATAAATTTATGTAAGCATTAAAAATATTTTATGAAATCTTGAATTTAAAAAGTCAAGACTTTTTTTTTCATAAATAAGGTGCAAAAAACATTTTTAAAAACTTATTGGCTTCCCATAAAAGCTCTTTGGCTGAATTATTGGCCAATTATTTTAAAATAAAAAAAAAAAACTCACCCTCCAATCATTATGGTTAGTGTTACATATTTTTTTCTTTAAAAGAATAATATATTTCTTAGGATAATTGTAATTATCAAATTTTATGACGTGTTTATCTTTTAATCATAATGCGATTAATCATTTAAAAAAATAAAAAAAAAAACTAATAATTAAAACTTAATTTTTGACAATTGACTGTCAAACGGAGTCACGCTTTATGGTCGGTTTTTCAAAACAGAGGCTGACAATTTTTCACCGTTTGATCTGAACCGCGTTAGCGTGTTTTTCGAAAAATATAAAAAAATACGTAAATATGTTTTAATAATTGAATTTTATTTTAAAAATTCAAATTATTTTATTACGTGATTAAAATCAAAATCGATGTCAGCTCCGCTGCCTTGTTTTTTTCACTCTATAATAATATTATTTATTAAAAAAGTAATAACATAAAATGAAAGAATTAGTGTCTGTTCAGAATATCAAATTTTGATAAAAAAATAAATAATTTAATATTATTGAATATTTGGTATGTTTTTTTAAAGTTTAAAAAATTAAATTTTTTAGTGTAAAAAACTAAAAAAATTAAAAGAATTAGAAATGTTTTTGACCAAATCTAATTCTCCAAACACGGTTCGTCGAATATTAAGGGTCTGTTTGGTGTGTCTATAAATTATCAAAAAAATAAATCTTCAACAACTTTTATAAATCACTAAAACTCTCTATTACACATTCACACATTTACTATATTCAAAAAATTTCAATATTTTATTAAAAAAAATCTTTAAAAAAGATTAAACGAATGCCTAAATTTTTTGACAATCATATTTTTTGAGTCGAAAGTTTTCAAATAAGTATCATTGTCATTATTTTATACTAATTTTTTTGAATCTGTTAGAACGGATTTGGAAGACTGTTCTAACAGTTTTAACAGAAATATGCAAAAATCAAAATTTTCTGACAGAAATCCGTGAAAACGAATTTAAAAAACCGCTCACATGGTTTCTATCTCTTATTTTTTACCACAAAAGTCTTAAAATATCACTATTTTTCTTCAAAAAAACTCTATTTGAAACATTAAATACTAAGGTAGCATTTGGTTTGATTTTTTATTTTATGTGTTTTATATTCTAAAAATTTCAAAACATAAAAACAAAAAATATTATGTTTTCCTTATTTTGAGTTAAAAATATTCAAAATAATTTTTTACCATTTTTCATTTTATGTGTAGATTTATTTTCTGTTTTCTAAAATAAATTTGAAAATACAAGTATCCAAATACGTTTTAAATTATTTTCTTTGTTTTCAAAAGGTCAAAATAAAAAATGAGTTCAAAACAGGAAATAAATAACAAAAAGTGAAAACAAAAAATAAAAAAACAAACCAAATGAGCCCTTATATTTTCAAATTTTGTTTTAAAAAATAGAAAATGAGTTAACCTATAAAATTAAAAATAACAAAAAATCATTTTGAATATTTTTAACCCAAAACAAGTAAAATAAGATATTTTTTGTTTCCTTATTTTGAGATTTTGAAAATATAAAATACATAAAATAGAAAACGAAAGTCAAAAACAAAAAAAATCAAACCAAATGCCACATAAACGTATTTGGACGCTAAAAAAAAAAAGCAAAAATCACCCAAAAGTTAGCTCTATTACAGTATTTTGCTTTTTGGTAAAATAACAATTTTTACTACTTTTCTGCTCTGCTACAATAATTTGATATGACAGCGGACTCCACTTTTTCTCACTTTTCTGCTCTACTATATTAAAAAAATTTATCAAATACACAAAAGTTGTCACTTTTTTGCTTTACTATAATAACAATTTTATCAAATACCTAAAAGTTACCAAAAATTTTATTTTGATTTACCAAATACATAAAAAATTATCATTAATAATTTTTAACAAAAAATACCAAAATTTACTAAAAATTTTGCCTTTTAAACACCCTTTTAAAATCAACCCAAATCTTATTATTATTATTTTTAGTACTCCAAACTGTCACGCTCTGTCGAAAATGGCAGCGAGTGTGGCATTGATCCGTACTTCCGCGAGTAGAGGAACAATGTCAGTTTGCAGCACTTTGCTTTTTCGCATAAATTGCGCGTGTCCTACACGTCACATTAATGAATAATGGATAAAGGTGCCGAGTATTAAAATATTATTAAAATAAATCCGCCGATTAACCAATATATCGTATTCGCGATATGTATCGTGGAAATTTCAATTTCTCGCGTCTCGACAACGCCCACCTGTCTAGTCGGTGTGACGCTACTACATTTTCTAACGTCTCTTCAAATATTTTTGTACTTTTATGGGGTAGTGGTTATATGGTGGAGGATAGTCCATGTTAAGGACGTGTGAACTTATCAACTACATGCAACGTGCCTACCGTGGTTGAAAGGTATTTAATACACCTTAAATATGGCACTCCAATGACATGTTTGGTACGGAGCCACATATTTAGGAATACAAAATTATAAAAGTAACTTTTTGAAAATTTTTACAAATTATTTATTTATTTTTCTTATTATATAAATTAAGAACACATAATTTATTTTTTATCTTATTTTTTATTACTTTAAAATTGCATTTAGAGTGATAAAAAAAAAGATAAAATGAGATAAAGTAAGATAATTTATGTATTTGTAATTCGTACAATAAGAAAAAAAGTGAGTAACTTTTAGAGATTTTTAGATTTTTTTATCATTTGTCAGTATTTTTTATTAGCTCCAAACGGAATTTAGAGCCCGCTTAGAGATAGAAAAAAGTGTAGCTTTTGATAGTTTTTTGTATTTTTTTATGAGTTGTAATTTTTTGTGTCTTTAGTGAATAAAAGTATAATTTTTAGCAATTTTTTACAACTTTTAGGTGTTTGGTAAAATTGTTATCATGGTATAACAAAAAAGTGACAACTTTTAAGTATTTAGTAAATTTTTTTACTGTAACAAAATAAAAAAGTAAAAAAATTGGGGTCTGTTATTATTTATCTATCGTAGCAAAGCTAAAAAATTAAAAAAATTATAAATTTGCCAAGCGTCTAAATATTATAAAAGTGTTAATTTTTAATTTTTTTTTTTTTTTTTTTTTTTTTTTTTTAAACCCAAACGCGCTTAAATGTACTTTTAGAATTGAGGTGGGAGCACCTTGCTTACAAAGCATCCAACAATTGATCTATAATTAAGTGCTATGCCACCGTCAATTGTCGTGGATCACAATTGTAAAAATATGTGACGCTTATGTAAGGCTGACATATTATAAAATAGATGGCCTACGAATTGACACTAAGGTAGCGCTCGGCGGCAAAAATTTTAGCAAAAATGAATCGATTTTTTTTCATTAAATATT
>JAVXUM010000021.1:23310510-23324359 GCA_035590655.1 Pouteria glomerata
AGGACCCCACCATACGGTCGGGGACTTGGAGCAACTCACGTTTGCGTCAAAACCCAAATCGCTTTGGAGAGAAATTTCTTGCTCATTTTCGTGAATTAATTAATCACGTCTAATTCCTTTTTTTTTTTTTTTCAAATTAAAATTAAATTGAGTTCGTCATTTATTAGGTCGGATTCTATCATGTTATATTAATAACATCAATCCAAGATGGCCCATTATATGGAGAGGGACCACATTATCTTTCTTGATTAATTTATAGCACCATTTCCACTTTTGTCGGTCTATTTTTCCATTTAAAAAAAGATAGAACTTTACCGGATCAGTACTTAGAGTGTCATATTTGACCAAAATTTTTATTTTTTTTTAATTTTTATATAACTTTTTCTACATAAATTTTTTTTAATTTTTACTAACTTTATTTAATTTTCTTTTAACTTTTTCTTTCTTAAATTTTTATCAATTTTTTTTTTAATTTTCACCAAATTTATCTAATTTTTATTAATTTTTTAAGATTTTCAAAGAACGCACTAAAAATTCACTAATTTAAAATTTACTTACCTTTTATTTTTAATTAAAATTTGACACTCAAAACATGCACATAGAAACCGTTTGGATGACTAAAACATAAAAAAAAAATTATAAAAAGGTTAATTGTATTATTCATTTTTTAGAATTTAGAAGATCAATAAAAAATTACAAAAAAATTCGTTGAAATGGTAAAAAGTAATTTGCTTTGATGATTTTGGTAAGAAGTCGTGTCAAAAAGTTGAAAAAGTGGGTAACTTTTGTTCAGTTTTGTTTCTTTTAGTTTTTTTTTTTTTTTCTGTAAAAGTTTATAAAATTTAGATTTTAAAAATAAATACACAAAAAATAAAAATATTAAAAATTAATAAAAAATTATAATTTTTAATAAATTTTAATAACTTTTGGCCAACAAACGGGCTCGTAGCTTCGTTGAGAGGGCTCATCGTTCAATTGGGAAAGGGTGCTTGATGATACGTGTTTTGACCTACAATTAAAAACGCTACTTTTGTATAAATTTGTACAAAATAACATGAGGGTAATAATTTTGTAATAAATGAACGTTTTAATGTAATAATTTTGTAATAAATGAACGTTTTAATAAGATCTTTTTAATGATAGAACCATATAACCGTTAGCTTTTGTAATAAATGAAAGTTTTTATAATTTCTCTCTCTCTCTTAATTATAATTATATATTAGTATCTTAACCCCCAAAGCTAGAAAAATATTATCTATTTTACTTTATCTAGATATAAAAAAAAAAAAAAAAAAAAAATTTGCATTGCTCCCCCACCCAAATTTTTGAATTCATGTTGGTTCAATTATAAAAATAGAAATTTATCAATTTCAGATGAAGATTCCATCATGACCCGAACAGTTTAGTATAATAAATTTAAAATATTACAAAAAATAATTATTTCAAATTTTTTATATAATAATTCTATTATTTTAAAAAATAATAATACTATGGCAGTAATTATTAATTTTTAATATATTATTACGTAAATTAACAGCATTACTTATGTTTTAATATAATTTAATGCCAAATCTATTAATTTGAAATCATTCATTAGTGAAATAAAATATTTCCATAATAAGGCTTTGTTTTTTTGTATATTAAAGATGTTTTTAGAGTGATAAAAAGTGAAATAAAATGAGATAAAATAAGATAAATGGTGAGTTTGTAATTTATATAGTGAGATAAAAAAAAAGAATAATTTTTAAAAATTTTTAAATATTTTTAGAAATTTATAATAAACTAAATAGAATCTAAATAAATTTCTAATGATGTAAACTAAATTTATGAAGTGTTTAATGCAATAAAAAATTAAATAAATTATAAATTCATAATTTATATAATAAAATAAAATTTTTAAAATTTTTCAACAAAAATTTTTACGGCAAACACCCCTAAGATGCCGTAAAAGAGTAAGGCCCGCGAAATAAAGGTTTCAAAGAGGGATTTATTTTTTTAATTTTTTTAATAGTGTATATTTTGAAAGTTTTGCTGAAAGGACACTGCATTTAAGCTTAGCTCTTAAAATCAAGTGGGTCCAAAAAGTCACGATTAGGCTGAAGGCTGAGTTTTGTGAATATGATTAAAAATAAATAAAAAAGATAAAGTATATAAAAAACTTACAATCAAACTTTTTCTCACATTAAGCACAAGAATGGCCATATTTGCCTACTGATTTCAGAAAAATATTTTTAAAAAAGTATTCTGAAAATTAGTTTATAATTAATAAAACATATTTGATGGAAATATTCAAAATTTTATTTTAAGTGAGAATAATAAATAAAAAAAAGTTACATTCATGCTTCATAAGATTTAAGTTTACTCTTTTACCATTATTGAAATGGATTGGGCTCTCTTATAATTTTTTTTTTTGAGATTTATCTGCTATTGTTTATCTTGGCCATTAATCTTATTTAAAATTTTCATTTGTTGCTCTCATTTGTGGGTTTATTTTAATTCTTAAGTAAGATCAATATCTAACATTAAAAATAGCAGAAAAATTATGAAAAAAATTACAAGAGAGCTTAATCTTACTAAAACACACACATTCTCTCTTATTTATTTCATTATTCTCTTTCTTTATATTCCAATTCCTTGAAAATGGTTAGGTATTTTTTCATTTTTTTCTTTTAATATTTATTCTCTACCCAAGTCAACTTCCAATAATCATACCCTATATATCTACTTCATCACTAAATAAAAAATAATTACATTGCAACGACAATTATCTCTCTCTTTTTCTCTCCCTTTCTAATACACTTATAACAATTACTAATTTGCTTATTTCATCACATTTGAACATCAATGGGAAGAGAAATAATGAATTTTAAGTTGATTGAGTTAACTCCGGAGTTATGGTATGTGGTGTGAAAAGCTTTAAAGGTAAAGTAGAAATTTAAAATTTGATTAACTATTTTAAGAATTAGTTTGTTATGCAATTTAAATAATTAAAAAAGTATAAATAAATTTTTATACCTTAAGAAAGGGATTGTGCATTATTAGCAAACTTCAAGGAAAGTTTACATAATTTGTCCAAAGAGAGAAACCTATTGTACGAGAAAAAGAAATAAAAAATAATATGATAATGATAGTATTATAATTAAAATATAACTTTCAAGAATTTATTATTTTAAATAATTACCCACAAATATTTTATATCATTTTAATTATTCTTTTACCTTTCCCGGTTATGTATCATTATTTCTTGTAAGAACTTACTTTTTTTTTTTTTTAAAAACTTGTAAGAACTTACTTGCCAACATGTAAAAATCTTTCTCTATTAGAAGAAATATCAAGGAACGTGGGAAACAATTTCTTCACAAATTCCAAGTCATCCAAACACTGCACCTCTGTCTCTCTCTCTCTCTCTGCCCTTTTTTTCTTCCCACCCTTCTTAAATAAATAAAAAAATAATGAAAGTTTTATTTTTTTTGGCAAATAACATCATATATATATATATCTGATTAATTTATTGCTGATGATGACAATAATGTTGAACCGAAAAGGATTAACATTGAATATGGACGTAGACTCGAGAAAGCGGCATGCCGAAAGATCAACTAATTTTGGAGAGCGACTTTTCTTAACCAGTAAGGTTTCACTCAAAATAGCCCATTCAACTCTGCTCGTGCGGTTTTGATTATTTGGATAAAACACAAATACTCTTTATTTATTTTTATTTTTATTTTTATATATGGCTATAAAACCAAGATTGCATTCATCTGCTTGGTAGCGTAAGTAAAAAAATTATGAATATGGAATCGGAAAAAAAAATTAGAAAGAGAAAAAGGTATTATTTTATATCTCTAATGTCAAATCAACGATCGAGACTCTCATTAATTCATAACACGATCTAAGATAGGTAACTTTTATTCTCATTTTTTTTTCCCTTTCGAAGATTTTATTTGTTTCTATTTAAAATTATTTTTTAAATGATTATATCACTTATTAAGAAAAGGATAAAATTAAAGAATAATTTTTGCATCAAACAATGATTCATGTACAATAATACCAAGCAACCCTTTTGAGCAAATGAGTGAAATTGACACATTGCTCACTTGCTCTAATTAGTTAAAATAAGGCTTAGTTTGGGAAGGAGTTTAATTAACTTTTTTTTTTATGTTTAGAAAGGAAAAAAATTTAACTTTTTAATAACTAACTTTTTTTTTGGGTTTAATTTAATAGTTTTACCTTTATAGTTTAAAATAAATTTAAAATATAAGAGAGTAAATTTAGTAATTATACAAAAAGACAAAAAAAAAGCTTCCAAGGGTAGCTGGTGGTGTCCAAACAGAGCCTAAAACTATAATAAAAAGGAGCGGGGATAGAAGCCAGTAGTAGTGAAAGCCCAAATCTAAACTTCGATCTGGATTTACCAATATTCATGCTAATAATGTGGAAACTCACATACGTGTCAAACAATATGTGGTCTTATTGTTGACAATTAACTTTGATTCTGAATACAATGATACATCATAACCAATCTACCCTGCGTGTTTTCCCAGAGTTAATTAATCTTGACGGTAGGATTTACTTTTGAAGAGCATCAAATAAAATAGAGAGAGAGCAAGAGAGAAAGAGAGACTCCAAATGATTGTTTTATCCCGACGAGCATCTCATTCAGACGAGCGCAAACAGCCTCCAGGGAGAAGGAATCTGTACTTGTCAGCATTCTCTATTAGGCTGGCTGGAAGATGAACCCCAGAAGCCGAACGAGGTATCGATCCCATCTTCTTAATCAGTTCATGAAAACTGTACTCCTCCGGTAACATATCGAAAAGATCATCTCCCCGACAAATGAGTTTCTGGATTCTAGAGTGATTTAGAAACTGTTTACGCCTCACCCGGTCTGCGTGGCTGTACGCAGTCATTTTGAACACAAATTCCCACAAGTGACGGAAGCAGAAGCTGCAATGCCATCCGGCATCGGATAGAATAACATCTGTTTGGCGAGAATGCCGATAGCGGGTAGTCGGGCCGTATATATGCATTGTGGCACGCCAGCTGCTGTAGTCCACGGGGAACTCGAATGAGTACATGTAGTTTCTCAGCTCGAGATGCAACACATTAGGCACCCCATCACACCACTGGAGTAATTTCACCGTGTGTGGGCTTGGGATTTCATCAGTGTCTGACATAATAAGTAGATCCCCACTGGAGATGCCTGCAAGACGAAGTAGCGCATTCATGGCCCCCCGCTGCTGTAATTCGACTTTAAATGGGTCTTCGTGTGACCCGAAGGAGACAGTCCGGCCAGGAAACACACCGTGAACAATCTTGTCTTCGGCAAAGGCAAAACGGTCACGATTCGAAGCAAAGAATAAAGGTTTTGGGATGCCAGTGAAAGTGGTATTGGCTTCTAGGATTACGAATTTTGTAATGTATGGTTGTAGTTCGCGCCACCGAATCTCCAGCAAGTCTAGCTCGTTGCTGAAGATGATGCCATCAAAGACACGGCGTGGTTGGGAGCGAACTGACCAGCCATGGAGACGGCAGAGGTGGTCCATGGACACGTTTTCCGCATAATAATGTGGTATGTGTTCAAAAGGGGGAGGAGGCTTATCCCATAGTGGGCGGAAGAAATAGGAGATCTTCTGGCCATGGCTGAAAATTCCAATAACACAAAGTGGGACAAGTACCAGAAGTACAACAAAAAGAAACTTGGGATGACCCCGTCTGGAGGTGAAACGCAGAGATCGTGGCGGCATGCTGCGAAGGAATGATCACTTGGGGAATCAACCAACATGACAGCACCAAATCATGGTTCTGCCTATCATGATCATCTGCATTATAGAGACAAATTAAGGAACCAAAGCAGAATAAGTTAAACATTAAAAGGAACTCTTCAAATGTTGTCCAAGTTGACAAATGAAACAAATTGCGTCTTCACAAATATGGACTAATAAATTGTTTTAAGAATATATGGGCCACCATTGAAATCCCGAGATATGTGTAGAAGATTATCATTACCAACAAATCAGAAGTATAGATTTGGAATCCTTCCAATAGGAATCTTAAAAATCTCAGATAAGTCCACAAATTTGTCCATGCATGTCCCATGAATAGTTCAACAAACATGTTAATTTGCATATCGTAAAAAGACAAGTAATAATGTTTTGTCACATTACAAAACATGATGGTAAAGCAAAATGCTTCAAATCAGGTACCCAAAGTTGAAATGAATATATCTACTGCTTTACGAAAATAGTTACTGAGGAATTATAAAGGGCCAGTTGTCAAACGTATGCAAGTTCAAAATTTAAGAGCTAAAGAAGTTTAAGAGAGCGAAATAGTCAAATGGCATTTAATAGCACATTAATCAACTTATTGAAACCAAAGTTTGTAAAGTTCAATGAAGTTGTGATCACAGTTCCCAGTGATTACATTATTAAAGTTCTCATTTGACATACCACACCCAATCTGTTGCATCATGACACAGAATATATTTCAGCATGCATGCATAATGAATATACCGAAGAATAACATAATGGGAACAACATCACAAGCAAGCAGAAAGAAGCGTAAAAAATTGTCTAGAATCTCGTTAACAAGAACGCTTGGCAGGATATGTTACCATAAATGGGTGTATGTAAAATTAGCATATCGATTGCTTATTGAGCACAAATATTTTGTTTTGTTTTGAACTTTTATTATTATTATTATTATTTTTTCGGTGCCTTTTGATCACTTAGGTTCTAAGGTACTTTTCAATGTAAGAAGGCTTTTACATTCATCTATAAAGTATAATACATGATAACAGAATTTTGGAAAGCAAGAGTTTTGTAATCACTGTTTTGCCTTTGAGATAATGTTCTGACAAAAGTTTGTCAATGAACCACTTTGATTGTTGCAAGCAATGACCTCCATTAAATACTTTATTTTTCTATTTAAAACTGTTGAGCCTATTAAGACTTGAACTGAGGTCCTGTGTGTGGTTTGAACAATATCTAACCACTAGGCTTTCTTGTTGCATAAAATACCACCACATGTAATATATATATAATGAACCAAAAAAATCAAAACCTTTTATATATATAAGATATTGGTTCAAGTAATTGCAAGGATAAAGTTAGTTAAGATTAGGAACTGAACTGAACATGTATGATTGGTCCAATGTAACTGAGATCGTGACTCCTTTACTTAAAAAAAGAGGGGCTAAGTTCTGCAAGGGAAAAAGGTATCCTCAACGCAAATGGGACAATCGGTTAAGCAGCCACAAATTTTGGAAGTTGTCTAGATGCCAGATAAACTCCCATGCACATTTTATACTCCGGATGGGACTTGCATTAAGCAAAGTTAAGTAAATATGTATATTTCATAGTTCTTGATATCCTATATACCAAATAGATTACCATATCCTAAAGCCAGCATCATTCCAAGGAGCTATAAAATTGCTATGTCCAGATTATTTTCCATCGATATGAAGCTCAATTTATCATATGGACAACTCCAGTCACCAATTCACATATATTTTGGGAACCACAATAAGACATGTAAATAAAAAATGGTAAAAATTAATCGGCAAGACCTTGGCTTTCATTTCACATGCCAAGCTAAGACCAACTAACAAGGGGACCAATAGCAATTCAACAGTTGCCAAGTTAAGTTCATGGAAACTAGGAAGTAAGAATGGATACACAACCAAATATCAACACAGTTAGTAAAGGTAAATAACAAAACAACACTTATCAGTATGCTGTATAGACAAAGCTCAAATTTTCACAGGCATGTCTCCCAAAGACAGCCTAGTGAGAAACCAGTATTATCTAAAGATTAACTCACCATGGTAGTTTGAAAGCATAAACAACAGCCAACAGATCAGACCAACGAACAATGATGTCCTATTGTGAACACAACAAGAAGGGTCATCCTTAACCTTTCCTATTTAGAGTAGTAGGATGTCCATTCTTGACCTTTTGAATAAAAAGTGACCTTTCCTATTTAGAGTAGTAGGATGTCCATTCTTGACCTTTTGAATAAAAAGTATCTTGGAAATTTCTCCAACATAAACTTGACAAGAAAATAAAGGCTTGCTGTTTGCTTCTCAACAGAAATAAATATATGAGAGAAGTGCAGCTACTGTGCAATCAAAATTGCTACAAATGGTAATCTTTTTTGAGTATATAATCAACACCTGCCTATCTGCTTTTCCAGAAGGGACTATTGCGCCCCATCTTCAAGTATCTTCAACTCCAAACTATCTACAAAATTTAAAAATAAATATAACTCCGGCTCTTTGCCGGTTTGCCCCCTTTCAAACCAACTCTGTATGGTGAATAAAAAGATAGCATTTCAACCTATACAATGAAAATTCTATCTGGAAAGTTTCTCCTATTTCTCTCTTCCTAAATTAAACAAAAATTACAAAATGGAATTAAATTCCACACTCTTCTCCTATGTTTGTTAATTCTAACGCCCTACAAAGCCTCCAAAGAATGCCACCTCTGCTTTGGAGCAACCCATATCATGCTAAATTGCGTCAAAGCCAGGTCCGAAAGCCCATTGGGCCTCACAAAACCATATTTTTCTCTATGGGAACTCTGCCCCTGCTCCACCCCTCCAGTTTTGATTTTTCTTCGATATTGCGTTTCTTTCACGCACTATTATTAGTTGTTCAAGAAGAAATCACCTGCTACGCAGAATGAACAAATTGCAATGGGCCTTAACCACAAAGCTCCACCTGAAATTCAAAACCATGTCTCTCTATACATCAACTTGATGCAAAAGGTCGAGACTTTTCTGTAAAATAATGCTATTGTCTACCAACCCAATTGTGTACTTAAATGCAAGTTACCTTGGACAAAGCAGTTAAAAACAGAAATATTCGAGCTCTCACCAAACCATCCCAGAACAGCTGGTAATCAATCATTAAATACGACCAGAGCATTAAAAAGGGAAAAGGACAAAAAAATTAAAAAAAAAAATTAATCGAAGACCATATGCATTTATTTGGAAACTTTTAGTTTGAGCATTATTGCTTCAATTCATCAGCAGTTAAGCTCGAGTCTACAATATACTGAAAAAATGCATCAAAACATAAATCCGTATCAAGAAATCACCATGCAATCTAGCACATATTCAGCTCAAATCTCAACCAAAAACAAGATTGACCAACAAGCAAAACAACAGATCGAATAAGAACCCTAAAAAAATTCGAAATTTATCTACGGAAGAGTCAATTAAAATCGCGAACCCGAAAACGAACGAATAAATCATGACATAATATCAGCAACCTGAAGCTGCAGAGATTAATGAATCGACGACGCCGGCATAAAATACGTGCCGCTCCGACACCGCCGGTGCATATATACATATGTCTATGCATATTTACATCACAATATATATGGGTTCTATATTTCCGTGGAAAGAAGCAGAATGTAAGGAGATGTAGAGAGAGAAAGTAGAGAAAGAATCCACAGAGTGAGTGAAAGGGAGAAGGCTTCGCTTCTCACCGGACAGAGGGAGGACCATAGGACGGGGGGGGGAAAGACATCGTCTACGGTTGAGTTCATGGAACTTCTTAATATGCATCTATAAGAACTTGACACGCAAGTTGAAGGGGACGGAAACAATCTCCCTCGTCCTAGTTGAGTTGTACAATTTGCTGGAAACCGTGGAGTGCGTGTTAGGTGATTATTTTCTCCTTAACGATGGGATTACGACGTGTTTGCGAGTCAGCCAGGCACGTGGCTTCAGAGGTTGGGTTACTCTTGGAATGTAGCCTTAAAAGACATTTTTACCCCTACGGAACTTGCTTTCTGGGTGAAGAATGCGGCGCGGGCCATTCCTTATACGATGTCTGATGATATCAAAATTGGGGTTCAATTATGATGCATTTATTACATTAATTAGTCATGCTAATGTGCTAAGGTTGCCAACGGCAAACACCTCCGCTAAAAAAAAATTTCCTCAAAATATATATATATATGCGTAAAATAATAATTTTTAAAAAAATAATCAATAAATTATATATATGTTGTTACTTTTATTTTATAATTTCTTTGTAAAATTTATTGATTTTATTCTATTTATAGTTTTGAGTTTGATTGTAATTCTAAAAAAATACATATTAGAGTATAATACAGTATGATTAAACAAAGAATTATATGATAATTAGAACTGTAAATGTTAAAGGAGTTTCAGTATTTGTGTTTTAATTTAATTAGATAGTAATAATTTTTATATTTATTTTATAGGTAAAATATTCAAAAAATATTAATACTCATAAATAAAAATAATTATACAATTATAAATATGGAAAAGATGAAAAAAAATAAAATAATTAGTTTAATTATGAGACATTCTTTTATTTTTAAAAATATTTTTAATTATTTGAAAATAAAAATTTTATTATTATTATTTTAATTTAAACATTGAAGAACATAATGTAATAAGAGAATATGTGACACACATGTTTTATATACATATACAAGTGATATGATTTATACAATACACGTATTTATCATATTATATAATTAAGTTGAATGTACTATATGATAAAATAGTTAAATAATAAAAATATATTTAAAAGTAATATATATTATTATTGATGCAAATTCAATCAAACACATATATTAATTACATATAAAAACTTTAAAACTAAAAATTTGAATACGTACCAAGTAAATCAAAGAGACTTTGAAAAGAAATTTGCTAGCAAATCACATAGATTTCTAAGAGAAAATTATTATAATAAAAAAGTTATAAAAAAATTTGAAAAAAGAGAAGAAGTAGGATCTATTTATAGATTAGGAGTATTAGATAAATCCTATCCCACTTGAATTAGAACAAAAAAAAAAATGATTTACAAAGTTTGATCGAATTCAAATTTCAAATCCTATTGCTAAACAGAAAATAGTTTGATTACATTCAAATTTTAACAAATAGAAAAAAAAAAATTAAAATATAGAAGAATACTATCCTAATTAGATTGGAATATCATGAATAATTATAAATTAAAATAAATAAAAATTCTTTATTTAGAAGTGTTCTGTTCCACTTTGATAAGAATAACATCAATAATTATAAATTAAAGAATATATATGAAATATTTTAAAATAGTCGACTTATATAATAAATAAAACTATTTAAAATAATTATAATTAGGTATTATGTATCATAATTATAGTACCATTTAAGTATCGCGTGGCACATCGACATTTCACGATGGCACTATTATTGTGCCATGGAGGACTTAACTGGCGATGCGATACCTAATTATAACTATCTTGCGCTACGTAAGATTTAACTTGCACTACAGTTATGATACGTGTGTGTGACACGTGACACCTAATTGTAACTCTTCATATTTTTATTTAATCTACACTTCTATTTATCATATAACTTTTATTTTTTATTTTATTTTTATTAGAAACATATTCTTATTTTTTATATTTTAATAAATTATTATTTAAAACATAATAAATATTATTATTGTGAACAATAATAAAGTAAAAAAATTATCCTATTAAATAAAAAATTATCCTATTAAATAAAAATTTTAATAATAAATAATATCATTATTAAACAAAATAGCGCAAAAAAACAATTAACATGTTAAATAAAAATTTTAATTTATTAACATAAATCTATAATTATACAATCTAAATAAAATTAGTGTTATACATAATTATTATTTATTCATAATTTTATTCAACCTGAAATGTTCGTGAATATTATTAGATATTTTTATTTAATCTATACTTTTATTTATCATATAACTTCTTTTTTATTTTTTTATAATTTAATAAATTATGATTTGAAAAATAATAAATATAAATATAATAATTATTATTAAATAAAATTAATAATGCAAAAAAAAAAATTAATCTATTAAATAAAGATGTTAATTTATTAACAAATAACATGTCTTTTTTTTATTTTTATCATTGGACAAAATAAGTGATATATCTTAAATCAAATTATAATATTATTTATTAAAATTACGCATATTATAATATTATTTATTAAAAAAATCAAACTATATTACAAATTAATAAATAAATTTGGCAACGAATATATCAATCAAATTGAAGTTTTGCTCAAACTTTTATTAGATTCAGACTTTCAATTCGATCAAAATAGTATTTTAATCGAAATAAGATAGGATTTCAAAATGATATTTTAATTTAAATAGAATAAAACTCTCCGTATGCAAAATTTATAAATAGATATGAAGAATTCTTTTCATTCAATTTTTTTGGAGATTTTTTATGACAATAATTTTATTTTCAACTTTGTGATTTGATAAGTATATATTTAAATTTTAGTTTTTTAAAATTTTTATATGTAATTAATATATATTTTGTAAGTTTTTATACGTGATTGATATATATATACACACACATAATGTGATAAGAAGAGTGGAAACAATAATTATAAATTATTTAATTACATGAGCAAGTATTGTTATTCTTTAATTTTTTTTAACTTTTGCTTTTTATTTATTAAAATTTGAGTTGAATTAAATTAATGTTATTAATGGTATCAATATTTTAATTTATTTTATGTTTACCATTTGATTGAATTTGTATAAACTACAATATATATTACTTTCAAATATATTTTTACAACTTAATTATTTTAACGTATGATCATACACTTAACTTAATTATATAATATGATAAATTCGTGTATGGTACGAGTTATTTTACTTGTATATTATAAAGATATAATTGGTTGAATTCACATAATAAAAATATCGTTTTTAGAAAATAATTTATCTTAGCATTAATTGCTTGTTAGCAAAGTGGACTCATCATTAAATAAGAAGTAAATAAAAGTAAAAGCAAGACAAAAATTAAAATAATTGAATAATATGAAGACAAAATAATAAAAAAATTAATATAACTTTTCAAAACCGGGACAATTAATTCCACTCAACTTCACCATCAGTCCACTGTCGCCCTTTTAAGGTTTCTTCTTCTTGCCGTGGGCATGAGAAAGAAATCGAGGCAAATCTCAATGGGGCCTGGACTTCAGCGTCGGCTAATAGCCAAATACTCATCGAGCCAATTGGGATTTTTTGTAAATAAAATATTTGGCCAAGTGGGTCCTATCGTCATTGAGTTTCGACCACGGGGCTGTCTTCCACTGTCTTTTTGACTTGGACTATTCTTCCTTGAACAATTTTTAATTTTGGCGCCTTTTTAGTGTTTCTATAATTCTGTTTTCTGATATGTTTGATCGGTTAAAATTAATTAATTTTTATTTATTTTTTATATTTTTAATTAAATTTTATTATATATCACTTTTATATTAAATTTTTATATTTTATTTTATTTTTTAACTAAATTTTAATTGACCAAGCACCTCTTCTTTTATGATGGAATAAATCTAAGATTTTAACAAATAAGAAACCGTTTGGCGAGCTAAAAAGTATTGAAAAATTTTAAAAAATTTTAAAATTCTTTACTTCTTTTTACACATTCACTCTTATTATAATTTTAGAAAAAATTGTATAATTCGAGTTCGATTAATAAAATAACTGTAATTTTTTTTTTTAATATGACTATCGTTATCCAAGATATAAGACCCATTGTGCATGTTTGTTTCCCGAACGAAGGAAGTGGGATTGGTTTTGTCATCCGTGGACCCCACCAGTGTGTTGTTTGGGTTGCAATCCGGCATTGCCGGACATGCCTTCGACTGAAAATGGAATTCGGCTTTTGGCCGAACAAGAAATCCCACGGGAGTGGTGGGATAATTAATCCCCCACTTTCGGATTTGATTCTCGCCAAGATCTAAAGGTTCAAAATTATTTTCTTTCACATCACATATCAAATCACATTTTTTATCCCACTTTATATCC
>JAVXUM010000021.1:23335808-23357047 GCA_035590655.1 Pouteria glomerata
AAGTGTAAATAAAGTTAATAAATAATAATAATAATAATAATAATAATTCAAAGAGGTTTGAAAGGTGTAAAAGCAAATACATCATTTGAACATACCATTGAAATGGTTGTACGAGAGATCCAAAATCTCCATTTGCGTCAGGTTACCAAGTGACCGAGGAATAGATCCATATAAATTGCATCCGGTGGCTGAGAATGTCTGAATGGATTTCAGGTTCCCAATTGACCTCGGCAATTCTCCAGAAAAGCTCGTGAAATCAAGAATCAACTCTTGAAGATTGTAAGGAGCGCTCGAGTTTATAAACTCGGGAATATAACCTGAGAGAGCATGGTTCTCTAACACTACCAACGACTTCAGATGCCGAAAGTGAAACACTCCACCCGGAAATTTTCCATACAACCCACTGTCGAACAGATGTATATATTCCAATGAAGTTAGATTGAGCAGGGAGTTGGGAATCACACTGTTGACGCCTACACGAGAGAGTAGAAGATGCCTTAAACTGGTCAAGTTTCCAACAAGCAATTCGAATTCATTTTTTTCAAATCCCAAGTCCTTATTGAAGGAGAGATCAAGATAGACCAATTTATTCAAGTGCGAGATTTCTATTGGAACCTTGCCAGAAAACCCAGATGAGTAAAGGTAAAGTTCTCTCAATCTGGTGAATTGGCCAAATGCGGGGGAGATGGGAGAATTGCGAAAGTCGTTGAGGGAGAGGTCGAGCACTTGGAGGTGAGGAAAGGAGTTGAATAGGGTGATGTTTGGGTGGATGGGGCCTCGCAGCCAGCTGCAGCTGAGGTCGAGACCAATCACTTGAGCGGTCTCATCACAGTTGACGCCATCCCACGAGCAACAATCAGTACCCTCTTTCCAGGTTTCTAATGTTGGATATGGAGGAGATCCGCCGTAAGAATCACAAAGTCGAGAATCAGAAGCAGATTTATTGAAGGAAAATTGGGATTTAAATTGAAGCAAGGAGGAGCTCTGTTCATGACTACACAGTTGAGCATGCAAGCAGGCGATTTCCAAAAAGCAGATGAAGGAGAAACTAAAGAGTTGATTGGGGGAGTTCTTTAATTGGACATAAGCCATCCTTTCCTACCGAACTAACAATGAAAAACGAGGAGGCCAAGTGAATTTCTGACTAGAACATTTGGGCGATGTTTAATAGGAGGGATTGGAGGATGAGATAAAGTAATATCAAAGATGATACATGAGATTTGATATAATATAAAATTAATTTTTTATGTGTAATTATACTTCTGGTATATTATTGATGTGATATAAAGTAGGATAAAAGATGTGATTTATCATGAAACCGGGTAGAAAATAATTTTAAGCTTTTAAATTTTAGTAAGAAACAAATCCGAGAGTAGAAGATAACTAATACCACAACTTTTATGATATTACTTATCTCTCATTTTAAGAAATAAGCAATGTAGTTCAGAATTTCAATATTATAAACCAAACACATGATTAAAGTCAACTTAGTTAAAAATGATCTAATTCCCCCAAAATAATAATCTCGCAAACAAACACAGCGTGAGAAGAAATTAGAGAACCCAATTTTGGATTTATTGATGCAAGCCAAGAAAGAAAAAAGAAAAACCTTTATTGTTTTCACATACGTTATTGAGAGTCGAGTCAAGTTACAAAATATAGAATATGTTTGAAGTTATATAAAATTATAAAAGTTAGTATTTTGTATTTTGTGCAATGAATAAAATACTTAAATTTCGTATTTTATGTAATAAATAAAAAATTAATGAATAAAAAATTTAAATTTTATAATCTTATAATTCGTATTTATAAAAATTTATAAACTTTTGTATCATTTTCCGTAACCTCAGACGTTGCCATAATTGACTTGCAATAAAAAGTTTTTATGACTTGGGATAGCAGAGGAAGGACGGTTGACTCATGATGAAAGCAACATTTCTACACACCCTTGGCCAATTTTGTGGACCAAAAGCACTTTTCATTTTGGCAAGGATTACTTCGGTGAATAAATTAGCAGTATCTGAAAATTTTTCAAGAAAAACACCTCGAGGGAGAAGTGCTTTGCTTATGATTTTTTTTTTTTTTATTATTATTTACTTTTATTTTTTCCTCGAGTGTTGACAGACTAATTTGTGGTAATCCTAAGCTCGGATGAATGTTCACTTTGCTTACAGGTACTTTGTACTCACACCATGAAACGCAAATTTAGGTTGCGGTTCGGTGGATCAAGTTTTAATAAAAAAATACTAAAAATTATCACTGTTACAGTAATTTGATATTTGATAAATTATCAATTTTTACTACTTTTCTGTTCTACTACAATAATTTAATATGACAGCAACAGTGGATCCTATTTTTTTATATTTTTTTACTCTACTACAGTAAAAAAACCTTACCAAACACCCAAAAGTTATCGTTTTTCTGCTCTGCTACAGTAACAATTTCACCAAACACTTAAAAAATTACTCAAAGTTACCAAAAATTACAATTTTTTTACCAAACGCATCAAAAATTATCACTAATAATTTTTAACAAAAACTACCAAAACATACTAAAAATTTTATCCTCCAAACACCCTCCTAATAGCAAACATAAATTTTTTCATAAGTTACCGGAAGTTTTTATTAAAAAAAATAAAAAAAAATAAAAACACTAAGACAGCCCCCTTTGAATTTTAAAAGTTATTTCAACCTCCCTTACTTTTTAAATAATTTTTAAAATTTATTCTAATAATTGCTCACACTACTGCAAGCATTAGATTGCCATTTTGATCATAACAGAAAATTTTTCATTAGAACACACCTCAATCAAAGAAAGTACATTGAAGCATCATTAATTTTATCAACACTAGATATCAAATGCTCCAAAAATGGAGAACTGCCTACAGTATTTCGTCTTGTTGAGGGTATAACAACCCGTCCTCATCGAGCAACGAAGGGGGAGTTCCAGGAGGAATGCAAGCGGCTCCATTCTCACCAGCACATATGCACAACGCCTCTGCCTCCCGAAGGGTCGTGTCGAGGTCAATCTGACCGCTCAGCTCATTTATGAATTTCAAAAGCGTGTCAAAATCCATCTGCTCGCCCATTATCTTGCTACGGTGCCTCTTCAGGATCGCGACACAGACATAGAGGTGTAGGTGTCCAGATAAGTAATGAGTCCACAATACTTCCCAAAGTCTCATTGTTCTTTCAAATTCGAATTCCCTGAGAAATACAAAGCCAAATCAGAATCCCTTGAGAAACTGAAATTATAGGGTTTATTTTCTTCCTTAGCAAGACTCAGTTGACGAAAAGCATATTGATAACTGAAAATAGTTGAAAGATCGCGTGTGCTGCCATTGCTAAATTCTTCAAATCCTGCATACTGGAACGCTGAAAGGCTAAGGTGACACTTTGGGTGGCATTCTTGCGCCAAAACATGTGTTAAACATATCTAATCTGTCTCCGATTAAGTTTTTTTACATAATGTCACATCCCAAAATTTAAAGATTAGACTGGTCGTGAACTATAGCGCCTTATCCCATAACACACGCAAACCTTCATAAATTCAAAGTACTAATTTTTACATTAGTAATAATAAATAAGGGTGAGAAAATTAACTCATACCCATTAACCCGCCCAATTAAACTCATAATAAATGAGTTTGGGTCTTATTATTTTATTAATTAGGTTGTTAATAGGTAATTTTTAAAACACTTATTTATAAATAGGTTTAATTAAGTGGTTAATTGAAACTCCTTAGGTATTTTAGAAATAGAGAAAAAAAGTTCTGAACTTTATATCAAATAGGAAAAAAAAATTCTAAAACTGCTAGTGAGTAATTATTTCCTAAGGAATCATGACTTTTTAGATAAGTATATAGAAAGAGAGAGATTCTAAATATTTTCTTACTTTTAAATTCATATATACACACACACACACACACATATATGTATATTGTGATTCTTATTCTGATTGTCACACTTGTTACTCATAAAATTATTTCAATTATTTAATAAATTAATACTTTTAGGCAAAAACAAAGCTTTAATTTAAAAATTTATTACTTAAATAAATTTTTAATTTGAAAAAAAATAAGTTAGGTCATAATTAAATTGGTTGGATACGGGTTCATGAGTTTGTACTAACTCATATCTAACCCGCTCATATCCAACTCCCCTTTTAAATGGGTAGGTTTGGGTTACACCCATTTAATTTTCAACCCATTTAAATCTATCATCAACCTGCCCAACCCGCCCATTTTGCCACCTTTAGTAATAAAACAAAATCCTAAATAATTGTGTCAAATATAATTCTCCAAATAAAATCAATCAACTAGTTCACAACAATAATAGATCCAAAATTTATATAAATCCATGATACCTAAATTCTCAAACCCAAAGTAAACAATTAAATATTCTTATAGAGGGTCACAAACTTATGATGTCATGATTCCAATTAATCTAGAATTCCTGACTATAATGATCCTTTCATCTTATCCAAAAAATGTAAAAATGAGAGGTGAGCTAAAAATCTAGTAAATGGATTGCTAAGCCCAAAAAAATATAATAGTAATTTGAAAAAAGTAAACTTTCAAATAAACAATTTAACCAAAAAAAATTCCAAGTGAATAACGTCTATGCATAAATAATAATAACTTTAAAACCTGCACTTCAGAGTGCCAAAATCAACACACCAATCACGATAGTGATGATAAAAGTTAATTCGTTGATTATCATATGAGAATTAAATATAATGAATGTCAAATAATATCTCATAGACAGTGCTCATTGGATCCAACATTGTATTTAGAGTCACCTAGTCTGACTCTTGGTTGTTCTCTAAGTCGATCAGATTGAAATCACCACAATTTTTACGAGCCTATTCCTATAATAATTGAGAACGTCACCACAGTTTTAACAGGCCTCTTCTCTGGTTGTCAAAGTTACACCACTTAAGGAGACTGTCCCCTAAACTTTTATTTCAATTCCAATAACCACAAAATAATTATTCATCACAATCCCATAAATTCAAACTAAACATTAGTGATCAAATAATTTTTTTCTATGCTTAATAGCATAAAACATAGAATTTCTTATTCAAAATAAATAAATTTTCACAAATACTGGTTCACAAAATCCAAATTTTAAAACATTTATGCATAGACCAGTTTATAAATTTTTAGCAATATCAAGCTAAACCACTCACTTAATATCCAAATATACAAATATAAAATAAATCAAGATAATCTATCATGATCCTGTAGCTGCCACAACTTCTCTCTCTCTTTCAATATAATAAAACCCTAGTCTGAAACAACCCCTATTTATATATAAATTTTTTAATCTAGTGCTACTATGCTTACTTAAATTATATAACACCTCTAATCATATCTTAGTGATAAAAACTAATTCCTTAAAACATCCACTGGTCAACACTTACCCAAAAATAAATAAATTAATAATTTAAACATTTCTTAAATAAGGTCAACTAGTTCCTTAATATATATATAAAACACAAATAAAATAAATAATTAATCTCTGGGTTATAACATTTTTCTCCTGTTAAAAAGAGTTTTGCCCTCGAGACTTACCTCAAGTATTATGTGAATAAATTCGGATGCTTCTCTATCATTTCCTTCTCACGTTCCCATATTGCCTCTTCAATTGTGTTATTATATCACAAAACTTTAACCAACTAAATATCATATTACGAAACATCTTATCTCTAGTATTCAAAATTTATACAGGTGATTCATCATACGAGGAGTCACATCTAATATGTAGTACTTATAATCAATCACATGGTTGGAACTATGTGCATACTTCCTAAACATCAATACACCAAAAACATTATGTACTCTGGCCAATTTATGTGGTTAACTATTCAATGTGCCGCTACTCCAATACTTAATAAAATCTCAAATGGTCCAATGAAATGTGAACTCAACTTTTCTTTTCTTTTTTTCAAAA
Organism: Pouteria glomerata; assembly: GCA_035590655.1. Taxonomy (NCBI): domain Eukaryota; kingdom Viridiplantae; phylum Streptophyta; class Magnoliopsida; order Ericales; family Sapotaceae; genus Pouteria; species Pouteria glomerata. The sequence continues at coordinate 23,341,762 of JAVXUM010000021.1, forward strand.
TCTAATTACCCCTTTCCAAGGCGATACCCTCAGACATACCATCTTACCAACCTAAAACTTTAAATCTCTTATTTTGTTATTGGCATAACTGTTCTGACAACTCTGTGCAACTAAAAGTTTTTGACAAATAACAATAATTTTCTGGACTGTATCCTTCACCAAATCTAGACACAAAAGTAATATCTTCCCAACTTTAAACCAACACATCAGGGATGTACACTTCCTACCATACAAAACCTCATACGGTGCTACTACTAAGTTCGAATGATAGCTATTATTATAAGCAAATTCTACCAAGGCCAATTACTCATTCAAATTACATTTTAGCTGTTTTCTCGGGGAGATAGCACTGGCAACATTTTCTAATGCAGGTAGTTTTCCTAATAATATATTTTCCGAAGTTCATTGGGACAATATAAACAGTGCGACACGATCTTATCTATTATTCTATTATATGAAGAAACAACCCCCCTTCGGGTTCCCCTCTTTTGATATATTTTGATTCCCCTCGCAAACCCAGTCAAGCAAGGATAATATTTTAAGTTGGGGATTAATACAAGATTTCCAATCCACCACTATATCATCTTAACAACCACCCATAACTTCAACCAAGACATAATCCTTCCCTCTTTTTCTCCATCTCTTGCAAATTCATAACATTTGTCACAACTTCTAATACATGCATTTATATATATATATATATGACATGGTGGTCCATGCACAGTGCACACCTCCTTTCTAGTTTTCATACAAAGAGACGGAGAAGATTCAAGTAGATGAAAGAACAAAAAACAATGTAACCATGCTACTTGCCTTTTAAACTGTATAAGAACCCAACGGAAGCAAAAGAAATAATTCAAGCAATCATTCTGCTTAAAATAATTGTGTAATGGGCTATCTAACAACTCCACCAGCTGCCACAAAAAGAGCAAAATACATTAGAAATTTGGTAACTGTTATAAAAATACACAGCTGCCTCAAAAAACAATATTAGTGAAGACATAGCTAAGAAATCTGACTTTTCTTAGCATTCAGAAATGAAAAAATAAATTAAAAGCGGACAAATAAAAAAACCAGCTTCAAAGTTGTACAAGTTGATGCACTCCTTGACTGAGAATAGAATGATAATCAATCAGGAGGATAACAAATGCTTAAATAATATATCAGGTAGACATATCTTCTAATCATGCTTGAGAACATGTGCGCCCGCACAAAAAAATAAATAAATAAAAAAGAAAACAATATATCAGTTAGACATATCTTCTAAGTCAGTTGCATTTACACATGCTTGAGAACACACGCACATTGACTGACCTTTGATAACGCAAAAAGTTGTGAGTGCATGCCATTTTGGTCGCGATTAAAATTTGGACCAAGTCGTTCCATCAATGCAGCAAAACACCAAAATGATTCTGATTCTTCCCTCATTACAAACAATATTGGAGATAGAAGATCGCTCATGCCCTACAAAGGTAGCAAGAGAAGAAAGGTTTGTAATCAGCAAAAATATCTAACTTGCCAACTACAACCCACCACATGTACATTGCAGAGAGCAAAACTTTTGCATTATGCACTAGATGTATAAACTAGCAGTATGAGCACTAAAAGCTCTGCTCTTATAGCTGCAATCTATATTGTTATTTGATGGCAAACTGGTAAATTATTAGTAAGAACATAGGATAGATTTCAATGAACGACAAGACATTAAGTCACATGAATTGAGGAAGCAACATTGTTTTACGCATCATTTACAAATTCTTGACAAGATAATGAACGCAGGTTAGCCAGGATAACAAGGAGTTCAAATATGCTAAACTGAATGCAACTATGAAGACAGATCACAATTCCATTGCCATTTCTAATACTCAAGGGCTGGAGGTAAACTTGAGAGAAACTTCAAAACCATGTGTCTTGGGGTGGGTCCCAACCTAAAAGATCGATTACACTCCATCCTGACTTATATGCCGAGGCGGCAAGGCCTCCTTTCCCATTTGTTGGATATGGGATTGTGATATAGTCACCTACCTGACCACCTGAACCCTCATCACAGTCCAAACCACCCTATCTTCTCTATCCATGAACAATTGGTGTGAAATCAAATCCTGGTTGGACTACTCTAATACCACTTTGTCATGGGTCAGGTCCCAACCCAAAAACATTTTGATGCCCTAACTTATAAACCCAGGACCCCCTCCCATCTCGTCCTCTAAGTTTTTTGTGCCAACATTTTCATTTTCATTTTCAATAATGTCACTTATCTAAAAAATATGTCAACATTGCCATCAGTTTTGTTACACCATCACTAGTGCCATTTCCATACATTTTTTCTGTTATCAAATGCGCAAATTGTGCATGCCTTACCATATATCTTCGGTAATACAGAGTCCAATGCAGGGATCAGTGTGTCTAATCTGTAGTACTGTGAGTTGATGTAACAGCCAAAAGTGTGTTTGCTAATTTATGCTGTTGTCACTTGTTATGGTAAATTTTTGTGCTATCATAATCTAATTGAAATTTAAGCACTGGATAATATATAATATTGTCAGTACTCCAAAAACATTTAAGGGATATATCTGCTGCCATTTACATCGTCATTGCACTGAAGCATTACTCAGAATTGAGAAGAGCTTTGTGTCACAAAAATATCTGATTTGTGCTTCACAGCAGAAGCGCCCTTAAATGTGTGAGTTACAGGCCCAGGATATACCCAGATTGATCACTTGCTAACATGTATTAACATCTAAAATATATATATGTAAAATTTTGAAGTAATATGATGCATTCTAAAATTTTAGTGTTGTTTTGTTGTGAAATCTTTATAAGCATTCATATATTTGTGCTCCCCTTAGCTGCTTTCCATTACACCGCCATCTTCGCTTTTAAAATAAAATTTAAAAAAAAAAATTCAAACATATGGGGCCAAACAAAATGACAACCAGAAAGAAATTTGATGCATCACATATAAAAGCATTGGGCTATGAATCATCTAAAATCTATCAACTACTGGAATAGTAACTAGTGAAAATGAGAAACACCTGACAGTAACCAAGGTCAAAGTTGTAGAATGAGTATGTCAGCAGTATGTCCCGTAAAATATTCACATTTGGATTGTCATCGCCATCGTAGAATAAGAGTGATCTATCAGTCCTTACCTTAAAAACAAACAGTGAGAACGATTAAAAGTTTGCTTGCAAACTCCTGTCTTCAATTCGTCTGAAGAAAATTAATTAGTAAGCCAGAAAAACTGAGAAGATTTCCTACATACCACATCTTTCTCAATAAGTGCTTTCCTCTCCCTGAATTTAGTAAATCTTTTTGCCTGTTCTGGGGAGACACTCTGAAGAAGAAAATATGAAAACTCATTAAGATACATCATAAAGATGATTACCATGTTTGCAGGAAGTCACAAGTAAAACCTAAGACCTCAGATACAAATTACAATACTTCCTAAGATGAAAAAGTGAGAAACTTTTTCTAATGGTTGCAATAACAATTGGTGCTAACAACAATCTAAGCTGACTTGGCAACTGCTTATGAAGAGGAGTGAGCTGCTTGAAAACATGGAAAAACAAACATGACCTTGGGTGTCTAAAGCACATGAACATATCAAACATATCAACATAAAAAAAGAGGGGAGGATGAATAAAAATATTGAAAACTCAAAAAGTAAAATCAGCAACAAACCTGCCACTGATTTTTTATGGTTTCATACTCTGATTTCTTAACTGACACAAGATAATCCCTCTCTGCATATGTGGAATCATATGAATGATATCCCAGCAAGAATGGCCAGACCTGTGGTCATAATTAATAATTAATAGATCATAAATGCATGTTCAATCTGAAAAAGAAAACGTCAGCAAGTAGCTTCTTCCGACTATAATGTACAAACCTTTTCTCTTAGTCTGTAATCAACTCCCCCGTAAAATATTCTCTTTCTTAAAGCTTTGGAATCCATGATTCGCCCCTCAGAATCAAAGAAAGTCAACCACTGTAATTAAATAAATATTAGAGAGGAATCTATCACGACATTTGCACGCAGGCACAGGCAGGCACGTCAATCCAATTTGTAATAGGAAACAAATGTTTTTGGTTGGATTTTAACTCATGAAATCTAAATATAATTTGCTTAGCTATTTAGATGATGACACATGGATCACAGTCCATTTAATAAGAGGAACAGTTTGGTGCAAAAGGAAGCAAGGTGCCCCTGCAATTTTTGAAATTTTGATTTAAAAAAAAAAAAGGGATCTGTATATGATAATCTTCAAATTTTTTAGTATGTTACATCAATATCAATATATTTATTGCTATAGATAAAAATTTGACATATTCATAAGAACAGTGTTGAAATAGTTTGATATACATTATTGGGCTCACTTCCTAACAGCTTAAACTTTTAGGACAATTAGTGAGTTAACAAGGTATAAGAGCTTTGGTTCTAGGAAATCCTGCGCTCAAATCTTGTTATTCCCCATTTATTATTGTGCACTTCATTTGCTTGTGTTGATGCACTTTGTTCGATTTAGTTTGCTTGTCTCTATTCTATGTGCAAATGGAAATTGTTGGCCTCATTTCTTAACAACTTAAGCTTTGGGACAAGTGGTAACTTAACAATTGGAAATTTCTAAATTACTTAGCATTCTGAATTGGTATTAGATTACTTCTATTTACATATATGACAAATCAATTAGTCAAAATTTTTATTACAAAATAAAAACATTTTATATTTGATTAGAATTGAGAAAAAACAAATACAGTAACACCAATAATATATATGGTCTCTTTATTGCTTTTGTTTTGTTCTTTTATTTTAAAATTTTAAATAATTTGATCTTCTTTCCTTCTAAAAAAATAATTGGTATATACTACTAAAAGGAAAAGTAAACGAATGATACAAAAAATACAAATAAAATTTTGGATATTTTATTTTGTTCCCATCATGTACTTTTTGTGATTATTGATTATCATAATAATTGTTCTTTTTGTTTGATTACATCAGTTGATTACATTTGGATAGTATCTTATGATAACATATGAATAATTTTAACAAAAAATATATAGAGCCTGTATACCATAAACCAATGTATAAACAAATGGGATAATTTCACTTCCAACTGACGCATTTACAAGTTCAGTTGGTTGCCTTTAAAGTTACAAAGGCAAGCTATGCTGCCACATCCCAACAAAATTATTTACTTTAAGCTTGAAAAACTTAGGGAAAAAATACCAAATAAAATGAATGACTAAAATTGTCAAAAAAGAACAGCCCTTACCTCTTCAAACCCTAACGGAGGCTGACGTGGTTTTCCCCATACTAGTGTTAATTTATCAAACTGCTAAAAGAAAAAATTGGTATTAGATTCAGGAAGGGGAGGGTTTTATGCAGTTGTCAAAGAATGAACAGACAGCATGTTGATCCTAACAAATGAAAGAAATATTTATATATCTAAATCATTCAATAGCAATTGAAAACATCTCAGTAAACTTGCCACAACATAATTAATAATTAGCTACCAAGGCATTTAAGTAAATTTAGATGCTCCTTGACGAAACATGTATAACTGGGTTAATACACTGAATTTACAAGGATTGTAACAAGTTGAAGTGTTGACCGAAATGTTTCCCTCAAAGTTAAAGGAAAGTATTATAAGGTGGCGGTAACACCAGCGTTATTATATGGATCGGAGGGTTAGGCAGTAAAGCATAATCATATTCAGAAGATGGCAGTTGTGGAGATGAAAATGTTAAGATGGATGTGCAGAATCATAAGAAGAAATACGATTAGGAACGAGGAGATTAGGAACAAAGTAGGAATAACACTAATTGAAGATAAAACGAGAGAAAATTGACTAAGATAGTTTATTCATGCTAGAAGGAACCCAACAGAAGCACCTATTAAAAGGTGTGAAAGCGTGAAGATTGTCAGGAGTAGGAGAGGGAGAGGGAGACCCAAGAGTAATTGGAAAGTAACTATTAAACATGGATCTAATAGAAGATATGACCCTTACTAGATTTGATTGATGTCGTCAAATCCATATAACCGACCCCACCTAGTGGGAAAAGGCTTAGTTCGGTTTGGTTTGGTTCGGTTTGGTTTGTTTTGTTTTGTTTTGTAACAAGTTGAAGTGTAGGGAAAATATCAAATCTTGTGTGTTACTAGTTTCACTATGGGTAACTTTCCTATCAAGGGAAGAGGTAAATCAACATCATATATTGCATATCTAAGGGTATTGCCTTTTTTTTTTTCCCCTCTCTTTTTCAGTATCTTTATATTAGGTTCTAGATGGCCACGCAAATAGCAAATATCCAGATTGATTGACATGATAAAACATGCATGCATATTATAAAGGGCATTTCAGAGAACCAGCTGGGACACGCTCAAAAGTAATGAAGTTAATTTGCATGCTGTTATAGAAGAAAGAACAGCCACTAGTATAGGAGATTTTAAACAAACAATTCCATATCAAAAAGATCCCATGGCTAAAACTTCAAATATGGAATTTGGATGATATCCCTCTACGACTACCATTTTTAATAGAAAGATAAAAATCAGAAGCCATTAAGCACAAAAAATTAGAGTGGTCAAGATGCAATAGCATTCCTTTTTACTGCTATGTACAATACTGTACAATCTAAGGATTTTGCCTTAAGAGTAAATATATAAATATATCCAAGGAAACATTAAGCAAAGCCCGTTTATATTATCCATCATATGGCTAGTAACAACTCTTTCACCCTATAAAGGAAACATACATTTATTTTGGGTGGGAGGGTGAATGGACCCAACATGAGGCTTGAGTCCTCTATGAAGTAATGGTTAGCACTAATATAGCTTGAGACCATGGGAGGTGGTAAGGTGAATGCTTAGCCAATCAGGAGTGTGTTTGTGTGTATAAATGGAGATTGGATAGTCCCTTAAGATTGGTTAGAGGTGTTACGACAGCATTAGCTTTATCATTTTATGGAATGCTTTCAAAATTATAGGGAAGTTGAGCTTCACAGGCTGCAATTACTGAATGGACACTCAGTAAGCTTATACTCAATGCAGGGGTGAATTACTGAACAGCAATGAACAAACCCAGAATGAACCAAAAATGCTCCTGTAGTACCTCCTTATAATCAATTAGCTCCATAGTCACCACATTTGTGGCAGCTTCTTCATCATCATTTCTTTTCCTACAGGGAGTTTTCTAATTAACAAGGATATATGTCTGCATTCCATGTCCAACAGCTGACTTCATGTATCTTAGTCCCTACTACCAAATACAGAAACTATCCAATGCTTTCAAAAGTCTACTATTATCAGTGATGTGTAGTTGGTCGTCTGGAAATGTTAATCCAGATTTACATTCCTTTGGGAATTCCTTGATGATATGGAGGTTTAGGCCCTCGTTGAGTATTTTCACCAGTATCCAATCCCCTTGATGCTTCCTTAATAAAATTTATATATTTACCTATCAAGAGAAAAGATTATCTAACATTTGAGATTAATATTATATCATCTCCCTCCAAAGAGCAACTAAATTAGAAGCCAGAGAAACCACTGACATATAACAGAATGGTCCAAAGACTCCAAACAGCAAGAGGCTACTGACCAAGTGCCATAGCTTACACAATGCAAAAATACTTTGTCAGAACATATATCAACCAACAGCACCCGCCAGTTGATTATGCAGCAGAAGTGCACAACCAGCATAGTTGGAATTTTGAACCGTAGTGACACATTAAAAAAAAAATGACGAAGATGAGAAATTCACTCATACTTAGCATCTATGTCTGTGATCTAGTAAATGCATTCTTACAATCTTGCATTTAAGTGCATATAACATTTCAAACAAAATAAATGTCAAGAAAAACTGCAACGAACTCAAGAATCTTGTTATGTAAATAATACTAAATTTCCAACAAATACAAATATTTATATAGTAGCGAATGAAACAAATAGTTACCTCCAAAGGGTCTGAGGCTACAGGAACTTTCACTATATCATTGGGTGTGGTGCTAGGACAACGATGGGAAGTCTGGTTATGGTTCCTCCTCTCATTAGCACCAATACCATCACTATGAGTTTCCCGGAAAATATGTGAAGAAGTTTCCCGAGCAATTCTGGTCACAAGAGAGAATTTCTCCAATACCTGAATTGAAAGATCATGAGCAGGATCCTGAACCTTTTGCCTCTGCATCCCATTGTATTGAACATGACTAGCACTTCCATCCAAACCACCTCCTTCAAACCTCTCTTGATTATCATTTTTGGAGGAATCACCAACTGAGATAGCTGAGGATAGACTGTCTGCAATAGAAACAGCCCTAGGCAACTCCAAAGAGGACAAAGTTCTCTGTCCAAGAAAACAAAAAAAAACAAAAGAAAACAAGGTAGTTTGAACAATCAGAGGCAGTCACTAAAAATCAGGTTAAATAAATTCTCTATATAGACTTGAGACCGTTTAATCAAAAAAAAAAAAAGACAATTGTTCAAATATTGAAACAATTTCACCTTACATCCAATTTTCATAAATCAAAAAACAATTAAGTTATTTGATATTAATTTTAACAGAAGCCAGACAAAGCTCAATGTACAAGTAAACAGATCAAAGAATGGTCTTTAATTCACAAAGAAAAAGGAAACAATTTCTTCAGAGAAACCAACAATGTGACAGGAATGATACTCTGGTAATAGAAACTTTGATTCCGGAATAGTCAAACATAAATAACCAGAATATTTTATTATGAGTAATAAGGATCTTAAAAAAAAAAAAAAAAAAAAGGCACCATGCACTGCCACCCATATACAAAGAGGATACACCCAAAAAAAAAAAAAACAGAGTCCCAAAAATTAGGTCAAGGTTTCTCTAAGTCGAAAACTCTATACCATTCGTTTTCAAGACAATCATCAAAATCCGAAAATTAGTTCAAGGTTTCTGTTCATTGAAAGTCCACCTACGGCGTTAACTCAAAATGATCCACAATTCAGCAAAAGGCACCTAAGACCAAGCATGTCATGTCCTTTTGGCCTCTATAGCATTAAAAAGGCAACATCTTGTGACTAGCTGACATTTTACAACAGGAAGTTAGGTGATTGTGGTAGCAATGCAATAAAATTTTTGCATTAAGTTTATTATTAATAACTGAGCCCCTATTTCATGCACACATTCCCATTGCTGCAATTAATCCTCCACAAACATAGTCAATCTAGAATATGACAGCACCCACTATCCACGACAACCTCTATTGTACATGCAACCTCAATTGTACACCCAGGTATAATTTTAAATTTCATATATCAGTGTTTGTCCCACTAATCCTAAAAGGCTAAAATCATTCAACCTAACGGCATCTCCCAGAAGTTCTGACTTAGTATTAGGCCACCATACACTATGTAGAGGTAAGTTAGACCACAAAAGGGGTGTTTGGAGTTGTAAAAGTTGGAATAAATTTGTAAAAATTGCAGCCTCGCAATTCTTGCAGTGAGTAAAAAATTTAACGTTTATGGGAATTTGTAGAGATTTTTGGAGTTTTGTAGAGCTCCAAACATGCTTGAAATCATGATGAAAAAAGGATGCACAAAATAGGAACTCTTCTGCAATATCACCATTAATCCGTAAGACCTTTGACAAAGTATCATGCAACATATTGTTTGTATTTACAAGAGCTTAAAAATCACAATAATAGAATCATTCTAGTCTAGATATTCAAATTTTATTTATATGTAAATATATTTATTAAGGAGAAAGCGATGGAATAACTCAAACCCATGACATTTTGGTCGAGGTGGGGGTGCCTTTTCCACTTTAGCACTCTTGTCAATATGTTCGAACTATTTATGTTTCTCCAATTATGAAATAATATGGTGAGGCATTCAGGGAAGTAAAGAACCATAACATCAAAAAAGGGCACACAAGGTAACACCACCTTCAGTTTCAACCCAATACCACGAAAGACACAAGGGAAATGAAGGTTGTGTAAAATCAACCTCCCTTACTTTTGGGCCTTCGGCTTAATCATACAGAATCCTCTTCCAATTTTAAAAAAAGATACCGATATCCCTTGTATTTGATCCTCTAGAACTTCCCCTTTCACTTAACAAATTAACATGCATGGCATGCAATACAATCTAGCAATAACATAACAGAAGCAAAAGAATTGAGAAAGGGATGGAGAAGAAAAAAGCCTAGAATCAGTCTTCAGCCATTTCAGAATGTAAATGAAGGGGGAGTTGAAGGAATGCTTTAGGAATTAAGATGATGGAATCATGGTTTTGCATGCTAAACATGAAAACATGAATGACAAGTACAATGGCCCTAAATTTTTAAATTGATTTATTCCAGGCAGAAATTCTCAAAATTTGTTGTTATATTTGATGGGAAATCAAGCATTTAATAAGTGCATTTCCCTTGAATATTACATTCCCCTTAAATTGTTTCTTAGTCTCCCCTAAGATGGTCTTCCCTAGGATGTCTTTTGGTTTGTCTTTGTATTTTCTATTTAAAGGACTGTATGTGTTGCTCGTTATTATGAATTAAATTTATGAGAATGAATAATGAACAGCTCATGAGATGATGTTTCCTTCCGCCTTCATCTCCTTGGCTTAATTCTTCTCTTCTTGACTCTTACTTCTCCTCATTGCTAAATTCTCTTTCTTGTTTCACATCAACTTGGTATCAGATCCCAAATCCTAAAAATTCTCTACTTGTCACTATTTACTACACCATCCGATCTCCAGCGACCACCACTGTTTTCAAGTGACTCTCCAGCGACCCCACTGTTTTTCTGGCAAAAACTTCAGTAACCCCCAATGCTATCAATGTCAACCTCCAGCGCTCTTAGTTTCATATATACAGATCTATTTACTTTCAAGTCTTTCATCTTGATTCTTTTTTTTTTTTTTTAAAGAGGAGTATTTTATTTTATTTTTTCCCATTTTTATTTTTGCTAGTTAAAAAAAAGAATAAAAGAAAGTGAGATTACCTATTCTATCGATTTTGTCTGGAATGACACAATAAAAAGACACTTGGATCAAATCATTCCCTCTATGCAAGAGGCACAATTTCAATTTGTTGCTATTTGGCAAGAGTGTCAAAACTTGGCTACTAGGTTGGATAACCTTGAAAAGTATCGTTATCCATTTGCGTCCCAAAATTAGAGTCAACGTACTTGGAAGAATAAAGGGATGCATTCTAAGCATAGCCATGAGAATTAGATTGATCTATTGGGTCAATGGAATTGCCTAACGCAAGGTAATCGTTCCGTAACTGAATATGTAACTCAATTTGACCAATTTCAGAGGAAATGTAATATATTTAAAGACAAGGTCGTCACGTTGAATAGGTTTACCCAAGGCCTACATGTTAACCTTAAAAGTGAACTTTACCTTAGGAGTATCACAACAATTAACCCTAATTACACTTTTGTCCAAGAATATGAATTGCTCATTTGGAAACCCATTGAGCCAAGTTGAATCAAGTGCTATCATTGAATTCGGAGCCAATGCTAGTTCCCACTTCTATAGATCCACCAACGAGTACTGGAGAAAACAAGGTTATCAAAAACCCTGTGAAAGAGCCTAAAGAGGACCATAAAGAACTAGTCTATGAACCCAGATGAGTTTGAGTTTGATGACTTGGATGAATTTGGTAATTTGGTTAATCTTGTGCCTTGCATCATTACTTCCCCTACTAAAGCTCTCATGTTCGTTGCAATATTCCCTGATGAGGAATATCTAAACTTCTTAGCCTATCCCTAAAGAGTTTGTTGATCTAGGTCATGTTGTGTCTTATCTTATTGCACCAAGTAAAGCAGCTAACCAGATTATTAAGAAAACTTGTATCACCAAGTTTTCTTCTACTACGATGTCCCAGTCAATGCCTAAGTTTTACAGTGTTTATTGGGATTTTGTCTACCCCATTGAAGAGTTCCTTCCACATTTTGATCCATTTTATTAGCTTTCTTTCAGATACTACAAAATCTCCCACTAGAGTTGAGTTCTTTTCACCTGGGGAGAATTGTTGGAGACACCATGTCTATGCCACCCCTCAATACGTGCTCATGAACTTTAGGAAAAGTTTGCACACCCTCTCTGTTCATGGGCCGGCAATTAAAGGAAGGAGTGCTTGATTTTCAACTTGATGAAGTTGCATTTCCTCCCGCCCAGGAAGAATTATGGGACATCAAGCATTTAATAAGTAACCTTAAATTGGCTCTTGGTCTCCTCTAGGATGGTCTTCCCTAGAATGTGTCTTTTGGTTTATTTTTGTATTTTCTATTTAAAGTGTTGTAGGTGTTGTTTGTTACTATAGATTACATTTATGAAAATGAATGATGAGCAGCCCATGAACTGATGTTTCCTTCTCTTTTCTTCTCCTTGGATTAATTATTCTCTCCTTGGCTATTGCTTGTCGTCTTTGCTAAAATCTCTTTCTTGTTTTTCACATCAATATTAGAGCACTGTTAGAGTTAGTAGAGTTTGTTACCTTTCTCTAATACCAAGTTAGAGAAAAGGAAAAAGTAAGGACGAGAAAGAGAATTAGGACAATGGATTAAAGGGGATCAATTAGCCCCGTCATCCATAATTAAATATTTATAGGCATAGAATTAGAGCAACAAGCCCAAATGTCTAAAAGACACAAATACCCATAAAAGAAAAAGAAATAACAAACTCTATTAACTCTAACAAGCACAAACAACTAACATATTGCACACCTGCAGAGGATCTTGAAAATCATTCACAAGAAATACATTTGCATCTTCTGCTGATCTGAAACATTAAAAATCATAAACATATATCAACAGTCTGCTCTATAGAATTTTAAAAGTAGTGTGCACCTAAAATACAAAATAAAATTATGCAAACTAGAGACCCTAAATTTCCAATCTAGAGATAATTATGACATCAAACTTTAAGTTTAAAATAATTACACGAAGAATAATGTGAAAGCAGAAGTAGTAGCAATAATAAGTTGTGCATCGCAATATCATACACGTTCATCACAATATCACATACACGTTCAAACCAAATACAATGACACATTCATGTCAAAGAACATGTATAGAACCATATCAGATAAGCATAAGTAACATTTGGTACACCTAGGGTGGATTTCAATTGAGCCGAGCTCTGACTTACTTAGGCTTGGCTCGAACTATTTATTCTGGGCTTGAACTCGAGCTTTTATATAGGCTCGAACTCACAAAGAAGAATTTAAACTTGAGATTGACTCACGAATAGATTGATTAAATTAAAATGAAGTCATTTTGGTCCAAAATATAATAGAAAATATATAAAATATTATAAAAATATATTATTTTATGGAGTCAACTTGCAAGTTTTCGAGCCGAGCTTAAACTCAAGCTTGATTCTAAACAAAGCACACATCAAGCTCGTTAAGGTCACAAGTCGAGCTTTTTCGAGCCTCGTGGCAAGCCCTAGGTACACCTATAACAGAAAAAAAAATCAAACCCTACTACATTTGCTCCTCTGTGAATCTATCCCTCGCCAATGGACTTCATCTGGATTCAAATTATATTATACACCATGGCATGGGCACACGAGTGAACCAAACCACCACTAGTTAAATAAATAAAAACTCAAAAACCCAGAATCACACCTAATGCTTTAAGAAACCATCAGTGCTACATTGTCAAATGGTACATAATACTTTATGCGGCCAATATTTAGAAAAATCTTCTAAAACATCCACATAACTAATAATTGCACTAGGAACTGAACTAATGAACATTACATTACATTCATTGACATGCATATATACGATAAACACAGATGCATACCTCATCTCCAACAAATTAATAATTTCTTACAAATCTTTTCCACATAACAGTAATAATTTCAAAACTATAACCTTCATGTATTTGCAATATGAAGAGGCAAAACCTAACCTTAAAAAGATGGATAAAGAATCTTCATTTTATTGAAGTAACTGTATTTCACTTTGTTTAAATTTCCACAGCAGAAATTGGTGGACTTATAACGCTTAATGATTTCAGCAGAAATTGCTCACACAATTAATCTTCACTAGCAAACTGACAAGATGGAAGTCCCTCCAGAAAATAGCATATATTAAAGTATAGAAGTGTCATTACAATTTCGTTATTGCAAAAGGAAGGGTGTTTGCTTCTATGACAATCTTCCAAAAAAGTTCGAAGACTATTTTTCTCCAGCAACAACCGCGAGAGGTTCAAAATTTTCTTTTGTAGCTATTAAAGTAATCATTTCTTAGAACCAAAAGATTTCAAGTGGAAAAGAACAGATATTACTAAAAATAACCTACCTCACAAGAAAAACGTGTTGCCTTATTGCAGCAAGGAACTCTCTAACTCCTCCATTGTAGAAGTAAAGAGGAGGAAATGCCAATCCTGCAAACATTTTAACCGATAACACATTCACTGAGGCAAAATATATATATATATATATTAGAAAAAATATCATGCAGCATAAACAAAAAGAGCATAGTCTGAAGATCTGACAACAGAATAAATTTATCAAAAATAAATAAATAAAAAATCATCTAGCATGAGTACAACATGTACAAGCTCAATAGATAACTCAGTCAACAGTTGATTCATGCTATAACCAAAATGATATGAAAATTATGACCATGCTATTACAAACAATGGAACATGCACCGCAAGGTCAATTGACAAGATAATTAAAAAAAAATACAGACACTGGTATCAGCTCAAATATCTTAAAGCTACTGAAATGCAAAAGAGGCTCCAGGCAACCAGCAGTAGCAGGCAAAAGGGGGAAAGCGTACACCAAAGAAATAGAACAGACATGTTTGACAAGATAAAATCCATGGGAGATGAACTTGCGAATTCGACTGATCTCACACACAATATACAATTGTTTTATTTGCTAGATCAACACAATAGGGGATGGTATATGAATAACACACTGAAGGATTTAAACTGATAGAAAATATTTTTTTGTTTGTTGGGGAGGGTGTGTCAAGGTAGAGAAATAGAACAAAAGGCAACGTCATCGTACCCAAGAAAAATGTTGCAAGGGCATCATCCAAGTTTATGAGGAAAACAAAAGCCAAGAGTAAAATAGTAAACTGAAGGAAAGCTTTCTGCACTGCTTGTTTTTGCGACCTGATCGAGTCAGTGAATAGAGAACAAAATGAGAAGGAAATTTCAGAAAATTAGTGGACTCGGCCATACAAATTACTATAAATTTTGTTCATTACAATATGCATTTTGAATTCTGTCCCCCACACAAAAAAAAAAAAAAAAAAAAAAAAAAAAAAAAAAAAAAAAAAAAAAA
>JAVXUM010000021.1:23387579-23406879 GCA_035590655.1 Pouteria glomerata
AGGTTTTGGCAAAATTTTTGAAAAAGTTATATTAATATTTGTACCAAAAATTTTACAAAATTTTTAAAATTTTTAATGTTCTCTACTAATATTTTGTCACGTGTTACTTTATATAATTTTTAACAACTTATATCAAATCAAACATAATTATTCAACCATCATTTCAAAATAATTTTTTATACTCCAAATTTCCAAAAATTTTATTTTTAATTTTTTTTTTTTTTTGTTGGGCTCCAAATGTAGCAATAATAGGGTAAAATGCACCTAACTTTCCTTAATATTTGAGTAATTATACTTATCATCCATAATATTTCAAAATTACACTTGTCTATCTTATTTTGAAATATTGTTAATATTGACCTCTTTTTGATAAAATTAACCATTAAAAATTAACATAAAATAAAAAAAATTTAGCTATTTTTTCATATTTTATACCTATGTCTCTCTCATTTTCGTTAATTTTCTTACAAAAATTTCTAAAACAGTAAAAAAATAAAAAAAAAATAAAATTTTGATATTTTTGTAAAAAAAGTTGATGAAGATGTGAGAGATAGAGGGATAAAATTAAAAAAACACTTAAAATTTGGGTTACTTTAATATTTTTTGTTAAGTTTTAAGAGTTGATTTTATTAAAAAAGAATCAATATTAATAATATTTCAAAATAAGAGAGGTAAGTGTAATTTTTAAATATTGTGGGTGATAACTATAATTACTTAAATATTAAGGTGAGGTAGGTTTAATTTACTCAATATAATATAATACCATTCAATAGATGCTTATTTTTGAGTAAAAATATTAATTTTATTTCAACCGTACTAGAAAGTCTATGTAGAAAAAATTAACTAAAATCAGTTAAAAACCGTTCGTACAATTATTTTTACTTGGCTTAAATATTCAACTTATTTTTGGCTAATTTTTTGACTTAAAAAAAATTCTATCAAATGAGTTATTTGTTAATATATAGCATAGAAATTTACGATTTCTTGACAGAAATTATCTATTTGTGTTTATTATTTCATTATATACATATATATATGTACATTAATGTGCTTTCTAAGTTTTGTTTTTTTTTTTTGGTTCTCATGTTTTCAAAACACAAGCATTAAAATTCCAAACAAAAAAAATTAAGGTCATAAAATGACTAAATTAATCCAGCCCCACTTGTTAAAAAGCTCATTCTAAATTAGTCTTTTTTTATATAAATATTTAATTTTAACCTTGAACATATTTAATTTTTTTTTCAAATTCAAATATTAACCATAAAATTCGTTCGAAATTAAAGGGTGATGACATAATTCGTTTCAATTCAAATTCTAAATTCATTAATGTTTATAAGTGATACTCCAACACACTTTCAAATTGTTTATTATTGTTGCAAAAATCTTGAATTATTTTTTGGTAACACTCTGATAAATAATATCAAACTCACATCTGAACACAAGAAAATTATATAATGAAACAGTACAAAATTTACATGATTCAACAATTTGCCTAGTTCTCATGTCCGATAAAATTTGTTTTCAATTATAAAAAATCCAACAATAGAATAAAAAAATTATAAGGGAGATATAAGAGAATCTTAAAAAATTCTAAACAATTTTATTAATTGTTCGTAAATTTTCTTTCAACTTTAGCCTTTGAAAACTTTAACCTGAATTTAATTATGATGTATAGACCTTGTTTGGTTAATCAAATTTTAACTATTTTTTATATTTTCTTCTAATTAAATTTTAACACATATTATTTTTATATTAAATTAATTGTACTTTATTGTACTTTTTACTATTTTTTTTTTCAAACACTCTATAACAAGTCTTAAATATATAAAAATAAAAAATTCAATCAAAATTGAAATTAAAAATCTATCTAGAATAAAATTGTTAAAACAGTTTTATATGTTGCCTATAGTCCCAACATTCTTTATATTTATGTGAATCAATATCAGTTACAAGTCTAACATTTAGCAAAAATTAAAGCCTGACGATTTTACTGAAGTAATAATTGATTGGGACGGAATACATTTAATATAATATTATCATATTGACAGCATTTTTTCTTTAATTTCTTTTTAACAAATTTTTGGTCAAAAAACAACAAATTCTTTTTTGTTTTCTCAACTCATATTTAAAGGATAATTTACGACGGAGCATCAACTCGCAGTATTATCAACCAGCATTAAAAAAAAAAAAAAGGCAAAGAAAATCTCTCACATTTTTTTTTTTGGGAAAGTATCTCAAAATCATCAGAAATAATTATGGAGATTTTGTATTAATGGCAGATAGATTCTCATTTGGATTTTGTCTACACCTTTTGCGTAAAATGGATCTGCCTTTAAATGCTGTTCATTGACTTGCCTCAACTCGATGTTGACTCCTCAATTCGCAACGGCAAAGGGCACATCCTCGGACTCATCCTGCCAACTCAAAACGACACAAATTCTCTCTCTCTCTCTCTCATACTTTAAAACCGCTCCTTTTCATTTCCCAAAAATGAAATCACCGCACACTCAAACACAGAACCGGGCATTTGGGTGGTCTGGGGTCTGAGATTCCTTGCCATGGCTTCCGAAAAATTGTTGCGCAGTGTAAAGCTACCAGTGTCTGCGTCTCAGAGAAGCTTTGAAAGCCCCCAAAAGGGCTCTGCCATGACCACCAAAGGTGTCTATGCTGCCGTCTCTTACATGGGTTGTGCAGGTACCCCCATCTCCTCCACTTCCCTCCCAAAATGCCGTTGCCATGTAATTTCATTCTATATGTATCTACACACACACACGTATATGTGGGTGGGTATGTATTACCTTGTCTTGTTTGATTTGCCCTTTAATCTCTTCCTTTCGAATTCAGCATAAAGACACAATCCCAGGAGCTAGGAGCATTTCCCTATGGGCTATGGTTGCATTTCTGTAGATGTATGTATATCTATAGCATGGTATGAAAAAGTTGCTGACTTGTACTAACTTTGATTATTCAACATAGAGTCAATGACAGGCTTATCATGTTTTATCTAGAATGCCATTTTGTTCCCTACAATGGGGACAAATGTAATAAGGGATTATTTAGGATAGGTATTGCCTTTTGTATTCAGTAAATTTGCAATCATGCACATCTATCTTATCATGTTCATGGGAATGGAAACACTCTGAAAGCCTGTTCGTATACTTAGTAACGTTTGGAGTGATAAAAAAAAAAAAAAAAATAATGTAGTTTGAGTTGATTTTACGCGTTTGACATTTAACGTAGTTTTTTGAAGAAAAATAGTTTTTAAAAAAAAAATAGTGATATTTTTGTACTATCAGAGCAAAACCGTAAGAACGGTTTCTTAAATCCATTCTCACTGATTCAAAAAAATTAGTATAAAATAATGACAATGGTACTCGTTTAAAAGCTTTCAACTCGAAGAATATGATTGTCAAAAAAATTTACCTATTCGATTAACTTTTTTCAGATTTTTTATTTTTTTAGTGAAATATTAAAATTTTTTAGATAAGTTATTAGTTTGTAATACGTGCAGTGAAATAAGTTTTAGAGATTGTTAGGGATTTTCATAGTTTTTTTTAGTTTTTTGCAAACCAAACACTCCCTTATTTACATTTTACAAATGCATGGAAGTTAAATTCCAAAAGTTCTGTGCATTGTTCAATTTCAAAAGATCCACTTGCGAATTTCATAGTAGTCTTGGCTCTTGCATATTTCGTTGTACCAAGACCCATTTCTATTGATGGAAAATCTATTCAATTTGTTAGATAATTATTAAAAAACTTTGGAAAATCTTTAATGAGGTTGAAATTACTCTTTTATTATTTTCCACCATATTAACCAATTGTGAACTTATACATTCATTTTGTTTATTCAACTAACAGTGGAATTGCTTTTGAAATTTGTAAAAATAAAGCTTTTGATTGAAATGACTTTTTTTAATTTCATTCGTTGCAAATTGTTGGAGGCACTAAAAGAATGGCTAGTATGAAGTGTGTTTTCAATATAAACTTCATCTGATGGTATGATTGTGTTACACGTTTAGTTTTTTTTTTTTTAATTATTATTATTATTATTATTATACATTTTTATCAAATTTGGATCTAGGGCACCCAATTAGAGGTCGTAAATGTTGCCTTTGAGTTCCTAATCCGGAGGGACGGGGATTCCACTTTGGGCAGGCAATTAGTGTCATGGTACTTTTATTTAATAATGTTCTAGGTTAATCACCTTAGTATCTGTGTTAATATCTGTGTACTTAGCCACACAGTGAGTGTGAACATAAAGTTGACTAGTGTGGTGTACATGCTATGGACGTGATAGCAATCCCAGTGAATAGTCGAGGGGTTTAAAAGGGGAATCACTTAATGATTACAAAATTGTTACATGAAATTACATAACTAAGTTGCAGCTAAGTTGCAAAATAGTTACATGAAATTGCGATTACTTATAGTTTAAATTTTCTAAATACATAATGTAAGGCATCTATAGTAATTTCGGCAGTTGTGGGAAAGCCAAGGCCCCCTATATAGTTCCCACATACCTCTGTCCCTGATTATAGTAAAGGAGTTGAATTGCACATTTACCCCATAAAGGATGAGTTGTAGGACAATGAATCATGTTCTTTGTTGAGGCCTAAATGCTATACGAAATACTAGGGCCTTAGTTTTCAGATCTTCTAATGTAGAGTGCATAGTCATGTTGGCTTAAGTACCTAGACATTATGTTGAAAAAAATTTAAGCAAATAATGCATCAATAGGATAGTAGGTAATCTGGAACGATATTTCCACCCATTTCCTCTGGTCCTCAACTTCTAAAAGGGCATTAAATTTGCAGATTTACTTCAATTACATGTACTGCATACTATCCATGCTCAAGTTACATATGTCTACCTTTGGTTATTTATTTATTTCTTTTTTTGGGATAAGTAAACAAAAATTATATTATAAAAGGTATCAAGGGGATGCTATCCCCATCCATGAAACATATCTAAGTACCAAGAATTTTCATATTCTCAACAAAATGCAAAAAAAACTAAGCATTTTTGGCTTAATACTCCCTGTACAACCAATTGCGCCTACCTTATTCGCATTTTTGGCCCCATGTCTACCTTACTCACATTCAGAACCTTGCCTGTGATATATCACATTCCTTTTTGACCATAAAGTACAAGCACGTTTTCAACAATTAAAAAGGGTAGTCAATTGTTTCGCTTCTTTTCATTGCAGTTTGGATGTTATCAATAAGAATTTGTTAATAGGGAAGGAAACTTATGAGATTTTTTTCTTTGTACTCAAATAGATGCAGGATTTTGTTGCTATGCTGGATTTTGTCATCTTTCAAGCTTAGATATTATAACTTGTTACATTTCCTGTGTCCATCATTAGAAACTATATTATTAGGAAAAGAAAGTAGGAGAAGGGAAAAGTGTACATTGGCACCAATTTAAGTCTACCGACTCCACGATATCTAAAGCGGGAAGTTGTTGTTTACTGTCATTTGGGGAATGGTCAATGTGGTATCTTGTTACAGAATTTTAAAAATGATTGTTGGTGTTAAAGTATTCAACTAAAAACTAATTGGCAATTAGTGGAGAGGTCCATTAGGATCTTATGTTGGTTTGGAAGGCTTGATTGTATTGATGTGGGATATATTTTTATAGTTGAAGACCTAAAAACTAAAATAAAAACAAAAAAAAGCAAATGAGAAGAAAAGAAGAAAGAATCAGGAAGAGGATTGCGGCTGGTTATTTATACATTACTCCACCTTGTTTTTGTGCAATCAAGTATTTGTTGATGATTTATTGGTGCATCTTTCTGATTTAACTGGTAGTAAATATTACTGCACCGAGTTTGTTTTGATAATACTAGTTGAATTTTCACCCATCTTCAACTTTCTGCCCATCACTACTAGCACTTCACTAATGATTGTGATATTATGACTTGAGAATGATGGACACTTTTCTTATAAGATTAAATGTCATGATTCTTCTTCAATTCTTTTCACATTTTCGGTAACAGTGTACTGGGCTGCTTCTTCTGTTTTAACTGCCATGATCACACTTTGACATCTGTTATGCAGTTCTCCTCGTAATGTTCAACAAAGCAGCCCTTTCCTCCTACGAGTTTCCGTATGCAAATGTCATAACACTTTTTCAGGTGACACTTGTTAAATAGTTTGAACAGACACAATTACACTTTTTTTTTTTTTTTTGAGTGGGAAACTAGTCTTGTGCTATTGCTTATTGTTGCCACTACTTGTGCACTACCTGGTACTTTTATGTGTTGTCTTCCAGTAAAAACACACTATTAAGCAATGATTAAAGTTGTACTCAATGCTGCAAATAGAAGGCCCTATATGGAACACAGTTATTTTACATTCCATTACCTAAGGAAAAAAAGAAAAAAAAAGAAAAGAAAAGAAGAGAGAAGAAAAAAAGGCGTAGTATGAGTTGTCCATTACAGGCTCCTGAATTTATTGCTAGCGAGGGGGGAAAACTTATCGTGTTGATTGTATGTCAGAGTGTGCTGAAACGGTCCAATGCCCTTTGATACTAAAATTTCAAGTGAATTCCAAATAATTTGTTTACTTTCTGGACTTTAGCAGTGTGATGGTGTCACAAACTTATGTCCTGGATTTGAGTGAATCAGATGCATCATAAAACTCTTCATGTGGCAGAAAAGTACCGATGCAGATTGATGGATTATTTTTTTTTCTCCTTTCGGATCCTTTATTATTTATTATTGAGGCAACTTTTCTAATGAAATTCTGTTGCAGATGACAAGTTCATGCCTATTTCTATGTGCAATGAGATACTGGAAGTTCATCTCTTTCACAGATGGTGAACCAGAGAATATCGCTGCTAACCCAGCAACCCTTGTACCATGGAAAACGTTGGTTCACACCCTTCCTCTTGCAGTATCATATTTGCTTTACATGGTATAGTTTTCTTGTACAGAGTCAATTCATTTTTCTTTTTGGGAGAAATTAGAATTTTCCTTCTGGAATACCTACATGCTTCTGTTCTGTTGAAAGCTGGCATCGATGGAATCTATACGCGGTGTAAGTGTTCCTATGTACACCACCCTTAGGCGGACAACTGTAGCTTTTACGATGGTCACAGAGTATTTTTTGGTGGGACAGAAACATTCACCTTATGTTGTTTCCTGGTAATCTCCTTGTTCTTTCTGTTCCTTTCTCCCAATATATTAATCTTGATGTTTCTAAAACATCTATATACGAGCTTGATTTTGCTATGCATCCTACTTAAATAAGGTAACTAAGAATAAACCCAGATTTCCTGTGTATCTTTTGCTTAAACATCCTTGCCAATTCTGAAAAAAAAAAGGAAGAAGAAAAAAATGATGTAGCATCTAAGGAAAAATTGCAATCTTGTTGTTGCCATCTTAAAATCAAAACTGAGCTTCCAGACGGATTAAGGTACCATTATTATACACTTTAATTGGTATTCAGTAGAATATTAGGGTTTTGAACAAGTGTTATCAGTGAAATGATGAATCAATAGAATATTAATACATTAGTTTTAAGATTCTCATGTTGCAAATAACTGTTACTTGATAACACTTTCAGAAACTAAAACAAAATGATACATTGACAGCATAGGTTAGACTATGAATCTCTTTAACTTATAAGAAGGCCGAAGACCGCTATGGTGACTGTAAGTAATGTCTACACTTGAAAATTCTTTAGGGGTTGTACAAGTAGTCCTAAATAGAATGCCTTTACATGACATTGACCCTTTAAGGGTCTCTATTTTGGCTTTTTTGGTCAGTGAGTATTGTTCTCCCCCGCCCTGCCGTTGCTGCCAAGAAAAAAAAAAAAAAAAAGAAAACACACACACACACGCACACACCCAAGAAAGAAAAATTGTGTTTGTGGTTATGCTAGACTTGCTAGTGAATAGTTTGATTGTTTTTACAACTAGAAGTTTGGAGTTCTTTTTCTGCTGAAACCATTGTTTTGGTTCTTCAAATTTTCTTTGTCACTTGTGTGCATCAACTAGTCTTGTATTTGCGTAATTGTAATTTTTGTTTGGTTTTTGATAAAATATTTAGACATACTTGGAGTTATTTTGTTTTTTGATTTATCTCAGATAATGCCTGTTGTCTAAACTAAAATTATGATGGTTTACTGATTTGAATTAATATTTATGAAGGCACAGTACACGTAAAAGAAAAGCATTTGGTTAGGATTTTGCAGGCTTGAAATTGGAAACCACAAGAAATTCACTAGCACAAAAACCTTATTTTATTATATTGTTTTGTCCTTCCATTTCCTACATTATGGTTTTTTTTTTTAACACCTTAAAAAAAAAAAAAATCATATTTTAAACATCTTTCTCGGTGATAACTTCCAAGGATTTCATCAGTGTGGTGATCATTATTCTTGGTGCCCTGCTAGCCGGAGCTCGGGACTTGTCATTTGATGCCTACAACTATACTGTTGTTTTCATTTCAAACATCTGTACGGCAATGTATCTTGCTTCTGTTGCCCGCATTGGTAATACTTTTATAGCTTCATGGATGTCTTTTCATTTCTCATTCTTATGGTGAGTTATGCCGGTATGGCATTTGTTAGTGAGATTTTCTCAATCTTTTCAGGGAAGTCCAGTGGCCTCAATACCTTTGGCCTTATTTGGTGCAATGGTAAACTGATGGGCCTCCAACAGAATAATATCTTTTGAATACTATGTCTTTCTATGAAAAAACTAAATATAGTATTTCTCCTCAAGCTTAAATAATTCAATCCTAAATTTAACTGAATTTGTTTGGAAGGATTACTCTGTGGACCAATCTTGCTATTCTGGACATTCGTCAGAGGGGACCTTCAAGCGACAATGAACTTTCAATATCTATTCACCCCTGGCTTTCAGGTGCTTTCCTTTTCAAATGAATATCTTTATATTACACACTCAGAATCATGATTATACCCAAAATAATAACTGGCCCTGTTTTATGCCCCCCCCCTCTCTCTCTCTCTCTCAATGACTGATGAGTAGATTCAAAATGATCTTTGCTTTACTTTCATTATGTTCTTCAGCAAACATGTGCATCCTTCTGAACCTATTTTATTCATTTTTCACTGTCGTCACCTCATGTCACCATTTCCAATATATATATATTTATATATGTATGTATTATTTGGCCTATTAGTGCTTAAATTCTCTGGTTCTGCAATTCTCTGAATGGCTATGCCTGATATTATATTCTTACGTTTTGACTAGTTGACCTTAGTGTGCTTTTTTTGGCCACAGTCTATCAGCAAACTTTGATTTTGTCTATTAATGCTGTTGACAATAATTAATTTCTGCACAAAAATGCTTATAACTTACCTGGCTCTCCTTAATTGTTCCCACTGTTTTATGGAAAATCACCATTCTTTCTTTCTACAATATAGAAGCATATGTGCAAACTTCTCTATGGGTAATGAGTGAAGGAATATAAGACACTGAAACTAAGTTGATGTGCTCCAGTCCTATTCTGTTATCTATACATCCTTTATTTAAATCGTCTTGAAACCTACAAATTTCTCTCATATTATTCCCCACAACTTTCTTTACCATACTTCCTTATATATCAAAAGACTTATTGCATTACTTACATGTTTAATCAGCATCAGATAAACTTACAGCCTCACACTGATAGTAACTTATCAATGGTCATTAATAGCCAACATGGCAATACGGTTATAAAGCACGCAATAAATATCTAAAACAAAAAAATTATCATACCATGAGATATTCTGATACAAGTTTCCATTGTGTACTGCCTCATGATCATGCATGTGCTTGAACTCCTTCCTTTAAGGAAAGCTGCTGGATCACTTCTTTTGGAATTTGGTTCAACTTTTCATAGTTTTTTTCATCATAACCTAAACAATAAACGCCAATCACACTTAGTCAAACTAGATGTGTCACCATGAATTGCTTGTCTTGGTATTTTGTCCCTATTCGTTTCCCTTAGTCGGTGGCATAGTTGACTACTTGACATTATATTGTCTCTTAACTGAAAATCAACTTTCATTTTTTCACTAAATTTACACTGAACAAAATTCAGAATTGCATATCTGATTTCTAATTGCTGTATTGAAATGTTGTGCAGGTGGTGATGCTTCTGTCCTGCATAATGGCTTTCTTTTTGAACTACTGCGTGTTCTTGAATACAACGCTAAATTCGGCACTTACGCAGACAATCTGCGGTAACTTAAAGGTGCATAATACTGTCACTGACCTCCTGTGTTACCCTGCACATGCATCTATGCATAAAGCTTGTGTTGATTCTGAATTTTCTGATGCTGTCACATTTATAAGATGGTGGTACTTTTGATACCAAAAATGGAACCCTGACTGTTCCATGTGTTACATGGGGCTAGGAATTCATTGATTCTTTGTAAAGAGATAATGTGTGTGTATGTATATCAGTTTTGACAAGTAAGGTAGAAATTAAAGAATTTCATTTAACCAATCTAGTTACGACTAAATTCACGCAAGTGGACAACATTGAATTTACGGGTGAATACATTTTCTGTCATGACAATGTAGGATCTTTTTACAATTCAATTCGTGTATTTAAGAGCCACCAGGAAATTCAGTAGCTGATAGATGATGTCAATGCAGGATCTCTTTACAATCGTATTCGGCTGGCTGCTGTTTGGTGGGCTTCCATTTGATTTGGTGAGCAAAAACTTCACACACTTCCATTTTTCTATACCGGGGATTCATGGCTGTACTAAATTTCTCACAGAAACTGATGTTATGACTTGAACACAGTTGAACGTTGGAGGCCAATTTCTCGGTTTTCTTGGGTCCTTGCTGTATGCCTATTGTAAACTTAAGGGGAAGTAAGCGGAAGAATGCTGCGCTGATCTCGGGTTATCAGGGGTAAATTATACTTTGGGAGATAGATAGAACTGCCTTAATTGGCTTCGAAATTTTGATATATGGTCAGGACTTACTGAATGTATGCAAAAAATTCTCTTTTCTGTACTATCTCGGGGTTACAGGCATGTTGAAAGTTAAGCCTCTCTCTTCTTAATTAGTGTTCTCATGTAATTTTCTTGTAGTTCTTTATTGAGTCTAGTGATGCAAATTAAGTTCCAGTCCCGCCTCAATTTCTGTGGAAATATGGTTTTACATGTAATTTAGCTTCTTAAGTTCCTGCTGGAATGTATGCTAGTGACTGGAGTATGCATGTGAAAAATTTGCAGTGAGATTATATGAAATTGTACTTAACAAGATGTATGCAGGCGGTCTCTCTCTCTCTCTCTCTTCTTGTTTGAAATTTGATTATTTGAATTGTTAGTAAGATTTCCTTTAAAGGAATTTATTTGTTCTAGTTGCTCAGGGGTCTTGCTAATTTTAGTCATTTAGATGGGAACCCATTGCTAAATAGAATATATTTTGGAAGGAGGAATGAAAATTTCAAGGTAATAGATCCATAAAAAATGCTGAAGAAAGGGATCTGAAAATCCGTGGCAATTGTTGTTGAAGTTTTGGGGACTGACTTCATCTCAAATAAAGATTTTAGTTTCTGCCAAGACAAAACTTGTTAGGTTGGGTGACAACGGTGAAGACAACCTCAAACTAATTAATCCGAAGCTATTGCAAGAAAATAGGAACACAATGCGATAACGTAATTCTTTTACTAAGTTTTGAAATATTTGAGAAGATACACCAAATGTACCATATTATCAAAACCAACATGTCAACTCAAGTTTTCAAATGTGATCTCTCTCTCTCTCTCTCTCTCTTTCCCCGAAAGGCATTTCTTTTTCTTTTGCTGGTAGATTCTGTATATACTGGAAAAGGGTTGGATGCCATATATATTCTTTTGGAAAAGCAGTTTTGCCAACTGCCCTGTAAGTTTTAAGCCTTGTGTGTTTCTGGTCAGCTGAAATGCAAAGTGTGGGTAGTAGGAAGCAGGCAAGTTGCCATCTTTTGAAAAGCTAAAGGCTTTGTGATGGATATTCCCTACCTTATTCAATGCTCTTTATTTTGGGGGGCTTATATGATTATGATACTTGGGGCCCGGATGAGGAGATGTATAAAATTACCAACTTGACCCTTACCAACTTTCAAAGCTTTGATTTTTGGGTCCTTCTAAGAGGCCTTTCCTGCGTGTGTACACGGAGGAAAGTCTCTTCCACGTGCTCTGTAGACGGTAGTGTGCATGGTACTGTATTTGTGTGAAAGCATTTTATACGTAATATGTTTATATAAATATATATATATAGAGAGAGTTTTGTAGCAACTCGAGTTTGTGTAGAGATACTGTCTTTGTTGTCTCCACAAGCTGACAAATGAGCTAGGCCTAATTGCCTGGATGACTGAGACCGGCTCACATCACAAAACCTTCAACTTCGTCACTTCAATTCTCTTGCAATATCTCGGCTCATTTCATGCTAAAACTTGAGAAAAGAAAAAGTAGTGGAAAATTAATTTCTTTCCTCTTCAAATTTGGTTTATTGGTGGATACAGAGATAATATATAGAAGGAAAAAAGCAAGTTTTCTCTATTATTATTTTTGCTCTTTTTTCTTACTTTGAATTTTAAACTAGTAAAAAAAATATCTTAAAAAATTCTAGTATATCAAAAAGCTTATAAAAAAAATTGCAGCAAAATGATAAGTTGATGGTATTTTTTTAATAAAATATTATTTTTTTATCATATTATTTTTTTTTTTTTAATTTTTAAAGTTAATTGCCTGATCAAATTAATGCAAGTCTTGTGGTGAATGATTTTGGTTAAAAATTTAGTTACATATAACATTGCTCAAAATTTATTTTTATGTTCATGAAAGAACAAATAAAATTAAGCAGAATAATCCCATTTTTCCTTTTATTTTTTCTTTTCTTTCCACTAAGTCCAAAATGCATCATAATTCTCAAAGAATCAACTATAAATATATGAAGAAAGAATACTTGCTCTTGAAGACACCCCACATCAAAGCAGGGGGAAGGAAATGGATACACTAAAGGGTCACTCAAAATATTCCTTGTGAGTGGAGATACCATACAAGTTTAAAGAAAGCATGTTTGCTTTCCTGAGAAAAAAAGGCCACATGCCAGAGCCAAACATGGCCTACCAAGTGCTAAACAAATCCATGCAGATGTATGGGGAGAGAAAAACATGGGTGTCCCTATGTTTTGTGATTTAGGTGGGTTTGGTTGACAAAAATTTGATAAAAAAATATAGTAAAAATATAAAAATTTGATATAAAAATGATATGTGATAAAATTTAATTAAAAAATATACAAAATTGATAAATATTAAAAATTTTTTATTAATTTTAACCAAGCAAACACTCTCTAAGTAATCAAGACTCAAGTCTCTCAAATATATATTTATTTGTACATACAATAGCATATATATTTATACACACACTTAATGGGTCAACCGCATGGTCATCTTGGAAAACCCAATCCAACGACTGAATGAAATTTGAAAACAACAGATAAAACCATGGAAGGGGAGCTTACTTTTGACCCTGTCCCTCGCTCTTTAGTCAGAAAGAGAGAGAGAGTTCTGGGATCTGGTGACAAAAGGAGAGTGCGGAATGGTTTAAGGCGTGGGGAATCTGCTTGGGTGGAAGCATGCGGACTACTCGCCCCAAATCATGAGTGTGATTTTTGGAGAATGAAAGATATTCTATGGTTCCTATATTATTATTAACATTAAAGGGAGGGTAAAAAGTAACACCGTGTCAGTTACACAACCAAATCGATGAATTGACAAATCTATCATTTAATTCGACTTATTTTTGTTTTTTTTATTTTTTTTATTGGAACGGTTTAGTTACCATTAATTTGAATTTAAAAAATTCAACGGTCAAGTTTGGTTTATAATTTGAGGAACTAATTAATCAAACCAAGTCGCTACTGGTGAATAATATATTGTATTTATAATATATTTAAAAATTATAAAAATTTTGATCGATCTTAATTAAAAAATAAACCATCTGTTAATTAGTGTATATCTTTATAAAAATTATGATCTTAATGAAAAAGCTACTTGTTAGTGTATATCTTTAAAAGAAATATATACATATTGAAGTCCCCTTTGACTATAAGAAAATAAATCTTTTTAAGTGATCCAAGTAATATAATTATAAGTTGTGTTATTTTTTCAAGTGACAGCGATTATAATTGGCTAACAATATTTTGAATTTTTAAAATATGAATTTCTTGTTAAATAAATTATTTATCATAAAATTGTCAAATAAATTCGAAGTTAGTGATTTAATTTGATTCAACATTCGCACTGTTTTGCATCCTCCAAATTATTTCAAATATGCTGGTGTTGATGGAAATTTTTTCATTTTATATGAAATTTTTCATAAAAAATTGATTTTTTATGACGTCTCAAACATTAAAGTACAAGACGGACAGCGTAGAAATATGAAAACTAATTTACACCAATTCAAAACCTAATCCAAGGTTGAATCATGTCAATCAATTGGACTATTTAATCCCGTCTTTGATTCTCATATAAAATAATATTAATTAAACAATAATAGTTAAATCAAATACTGCATACCAACAACCAATTCATAGACTTACATTCTCACAACAACAATTATAATAATATTACAAATCTTATAATAATGATATTATTATAAATCCAAGTTTAGGATTCACACTTCGGGTCACACAATTAATACTAAAAAAATATAAAAGACATAACACAATCTCTCGATCTCGCTGATATTAACAACCTAATTTTAGAGATGATTATACTCGACTCTTGGGGCCATAAAGACAAACACAATGTATAATAACAGATCATAGTTAAGATATGAATCAAACTATTCTGGCTCAAGGTGCCTACACGTCCCATCTTGGGAATTAAGTGATCATATTTTTGACATTTTTAATCTTAAATTAACAATAAGATTCATTATCAAGGTCACGAATATTAAACATCATTATAACTAACAATCTCAATATTTCAACTTATAATAGTAATTAATGTAATATATGTAACAAAAAAGATGAGATGCAATACCAATGCGATCTCTGATTCACCATCTACCCCTCATCATTTGAGAGTTAGAGAAACTATGTTAAACTATTTGTCCGTACCACGTTGTTTATCTCTTACAACCAACATATATATGAACTTGATATTTGTGAAGGAACCTTATTACATCGCATCACGGTACATATTGTTAAGCAATCTTATCACACTCTCACATAATACAAATATGAATAATTATTATAAATTGTATTATGTTCCAAATTAGCTAAGATTCCGGAAAATTATGTTACACTCTTTGTCCCTTCCATTAAGAGACCATGTTATATTTCTAGTTGAGCATCTATTATGCTTAAGCAGGGCCCTGCCAATTGAAGAGAGAAAGATAGAGAGGGGGGGAAAGGATCACTAGTAAAAAAAAGAGAGCACCTGATTGAAATAAAAAAAGAGAGACCATGAGACATGGAATACTAGTGTTAAATATTATGGTAATTTTGAGAACAAGAGAATAAATATTTGAATTAGAATACATATTTTCATAATTTCTAGATGATTAGTTTTTAAAAAATTAATCATTATTTTGTAAAAGGCCTATTTAAGGGTAAAACCCCCATAATTAAAAGAGGTGACAGTTACTTATATTATAATATTTATCTTTTTAAAATCTCAAAACAAATGAACACTTAATCCTTTGTACCAAATGTGACAACTTTGTGACAAATAACATGTCACCAAATATATTATTATTTTCAGTGATAAAAAAATAAAATTTTTCATATAGTAAGTAGAGACAAAAAAAAAAAAAAATTCGTAATTTTTCTTTTTTCTTTTTGTTCTAAGTTTTATTTTCACAAAAAAAAAAATAATGAAAAAGAAAGAGGAAATTAATTAAGTTTATATTTATTTTTGCTTCTTTTTTCATTCTTTTTTTTTTCTTTTTTTTTGTTTAATTTTTAATAAAATCAAAGGAATAAAAATAAATAATTCCTTTATCTTTGACAAGCTTTGAAGAACATGAGAAATACCAATAAATAAATAAATAAATATATAAAAGCCACCAATGCACTACTTCTGCTAATTAATAATATATACACTAATACTCGACTGGAGGTGTATATACCCCAAATGTGTGAACTGTAATTTCTTATTTTTTCATTAGGGGGAATCACGACTCCTTAGACACTTCCTTACTCTAAATTTTAGGAAATATACCTGCTTCAGGTCAAAATAATCATCGTGTAATAACTTTTTTAGGGTGCTTTTTTTTTGAAACTCAGAGTGTTCAAATCTAGAAACCCCAGAATTAACGTTCGGGTAAGCCTCTAATAGTTATGAGATTCAAACTAATGATCATGCGGAGTAATAGCTAAAATCTTACTAGTTGAGGTATCGCTCATGGTTGTATTTCAACATATTCTATAAACTATATTAAAGAATATTTTTCCATTTTTATATATAATTTTCTTATTCAATTGACTCTTTAATTGTTTCTGTAAATGATCCATTATTGTTTTAAAATATTTATTCTTTAATATTTCTTTATTATTTTTATTTAAAAAAATTATTTTCCTTTCAATTGAAAAAATATTAAAATAATAATTAGGAGAGTTACAGTGATCCTTAAATATAATTGCTAGAAAAGAAGAATAATAATGAGAGAGAAAATGAAATAATATATATTAATGTATTTATATGTATTTGTATAAAGAAGAATATATTATATTTATAAGCTAGACTAGACTATATAAGTTAATTGAATATGTCAGAATATCTTACATCAAATATGAAAATAAGATATTTATAATAGTAAATAATATATTCTAGCATCTCAGTAAACTCGAGAAGGTATAGTAGAGACCAAATTGAGTTTGAAAACTAAGATTTGAAATGAACTAGTTGAAGATGAAGCTGGATGAGAAATAGCGGCATAGAAGTCAAGTAGCCTGAGTGATGGCTCGTGAAAGCTTGTGAAATAGTCAAAAGTTCATGAAGTGCATTGAAAGAGTTGCATGGAAGCACATGGAATAGTTAGAGGTGTGTGCAAGTGCGTTGAATAGTCAGAAGCACGTGAAAGCACTTTGAAAGAGTGGCGTGGAAGCGCATTGAAGATTTAAAGGTGTAGGAAAACGTGTTAAACAATTGGAGGTGCATGGAAGTACGTTAAACAATTGAAAGTGCATTGAATAAGGCGCACGAAAACCCGTTGAACAGTCGAAGGTGTGTGAAAGTGTGTTCAGAGGCGTTGGAAGTGCGTTAATCTAGACAGCAACAGAAAGAAACCACAGAGGCACGAATGTCAAATAGTAGTATAAGAAGGAATCACGGGGGTGAGAGTTAATCTATGCATGGTCGAAAATCATAGGTCCCGATACTATGTTAGAAAAAAAGAATAAAAGTGAGAGATAAAATAGAATAATACATATTGATGTGTTTATATGAAATTGTATAAAGGAGAATATATAATATTTATGAACTACATTAGACTATATAAGTTAACAGAATATTTTAAAATATTTTATATCAAATATGGAAGTAAAATATTTATAATAATAAATAATATATTCTTACAATAGTAATTAATTTTATTGATCCAACTCATGAGGAGATGAGGTTAAAAAATAATCATTTCATTTCCTTTTACAAGAATTCCCTAAACTAGGCAGGGAGGTTGCTGGATATGCTTATAGATAAAGCTATAAATGAACTAAGCCATTATTGAACAAAAATTAATCGAGCTTGTATGACTCAACTCATTCATTTAATAAACGAACTGAGTTTAAATAAAAACATTAAGCTCATTTAACAAATGAGTCGAGTTTGAACATTATTTTGCTCATTTAATATTTATATATAATTACATAGTATTCATTTAAAATATAATAATATATTAATTATTGACCTCACGGTCTAACTCAAATGGTCAGGAGAATTCCTAACCGTAAATTCGGAGGGAGTTCGAATCCCACTTGAAGCACCATGGAAGAATCTGGGTCAGTTCCGGTTTACCTATTGATTAAACGGTCTGTTAAGAACTGTAATAAACTGGTAGGGTTCCGGATCACAAAAAAAAAAAAAAATATATTAATTATTTTGTATTTATGTTATAATGTATTTTTCATTTTAAAAATTACATTAGATTTTATTTAATGTTTAATTAAATAATTTTAATATTAGTAATTACTCTTTCAACTATCATTTTTGTAATACAATATTTACGCTTGAGCTATTGCAACACTCAATTCAATGAATTGAATAATAACATTGCATTAATTTACTGAAATATTATAAGTAGCTATTTCTCCTACGTTAGATTATAGATATGAAAATATTTCTTCAATTCGCATTACAAATTAATCTTGTTGTTTATGAACAACCTTGGGCTTGGCTCGCCAAACATTCGAACTCGGCCAGGCTCATTCAATCCGTCAAGCTTGAATACAAAATTTGTCAAGTTTTAATACAAAATTTAGGCTCGTTTATTAAATAAATGAATTTGAATAGTGCAAAACTCATTTTAATTTTTTAATAATTTTTTTTCTCTCCTTTCATGTTCTTTCTTAAACGTATATATATTTGTTTCATAAATTCTCTTTGTAAAATTACTCATCAACTCATTACCGATTACATTTTTCAATTTGATCACCTATAATTGTTCTATATTTTAACAGTTGTATAGCTGCGATTTTAAATTTTATACTCGTTCTTTCATTTCCATTAACTATTGTGATGTGAGCACTGTCGCGAGTTAGTTTTTCTCTTATTTTAAATAAATAACCGTTAATTTTTTTCAAAAAATAATTGCAAAAGTATGAAAAAGAGATAGAGGTGCATGGGAAGAAAATTTAATACAAGAATAGTAGAAAATTTGCCCACATACTTAATTTGTGGTGCGTCCATGCCACGGTAAATATATTAAGAAATTGGAGTTTTGGTTTCCCAAAAAACATGAAAGAAAAAAGGGCTGGGAGATGACCCAGAAAAAAGAGCAAGTGGTGGTCGAGGATGAAGGAAAAAAAAGAAAAGAAAAGAAAAGAAAGGAAAATAAAGGCCCGGTGGGTAGCAACCCAAGAGGAGTGTTCCCCAGTGCAGACCCAAGGCAGGGCTCCTTTAGCGCCGGTGTCCCCGGGTGTGAGTGGCCTAGCTTGTTTTTTCAAAAAGTGTGGGACTCTGTCCTCTCTCTTCGTGTGTGCGAGAGAGATATTTATAGAGACAGCAACAATTTTGTACGTACACCTTCTAAATCTTCTTTCTAGAGAAATCCTTTGCTGACATTCTGCATTTCTGTTCCCAAGATCTCTCTCTCTCTCTCTCTCTCTCTCTCTCTACCCCGA
>JAVXUM010000021.1:23603790-23621393 GCA_035590655.1 Pouteria glomerata
CCAATTGGGCCTACACAAAGGGCGGCCCAATCCTTAAGATGAAGTTGAGGGAGGAGGACGGAATCATATGGCACTTTTTTACTTGGCTATAAACTATTTTGTTTAAGTCTTCTGTTATTGATATTTTCTAAAACAGATAAATATTCCCAACACTTTAGAATGCTACATTACTTGCCTACATTTTCTTCCTTTTTTTTTTTTTTTCTCTTTTTAAATACGTTTGATTTGTTTAGTGTAATAAAAAGTGAGATAAAAATAGATAAATTATGAATTCGTAATACATACAGTAAGATAAAATGAAATAAATTATAAATTCGTAGTGTAGTAAAATAAACTTTTAGAGATTTTCAGAATTTTTCAGCAAAAATTCATGCGACAAACACCCCTCATGTATTTGGGCAATCATAAGTAAGTGATGATGCACTTGAGACCGCGCGGACTTTTAGATAAATTTTTTAAAATCTTTAAAATTATCTAAAAATTTTAAAAATATTCTAATACATTCTATTTTGTTTGTATTTCGTAAAATTTTTATAAAGTTATATATATCTACATATTCAAATTAATTTTCATAAATCCTAATAACATATTCACAAATCTCGATAACTTTTCTATGAATTTTAAAATTTTTCTAACAACTTTTAAAAAATTTTGACAAAAAACCGTTTGAACAGATAAAAAAAGACCCATTCAAAGTGATTTTTTCTTTGAAATACTGACGAAAAAGTTAAAAATGGCATTATTTATCTCTGAAAAATATGATTTGGTGACTATACGCTAAATGTTAAAAAATTATCCAAGTTACGTTTTTTTTTGTTATTTCTTGACACTCCAAACACTCCCTTAATATCAAATAAATTATATATAAATACTACAAATAATATAAAGAAATTAATATTAGATTAGAAAAATTATAAAATAAGCACAACACCACCAAATTTTATACAGTTTAACAAATTCGTCTGTCCATGAAAGAATTTGAAAACTTTCCATTATATCCAACTGATAGAGGAGTACGTACACCACTCACTTAACCCGCCCCATTTTACTCTCTCCCTGATCTTTCATTTGCCAAAATCCTTACAATAGTTGCTTGCCCAAGCTCAAGCTCTCTTTCTCCCTCTCCCCGTGTCACCCTTTACATTTTGAAAACCAATCCTAAATCACATTGACTCAAAACTTTCTATCTCATATTTAAACTTTCTTCCTTAGAAAACAACTAACATTTTCCAATCCAATGGTGTGTTTGTAACTTAGATTTGTGAAAAATGAAAAGTGAAAGAAAAATGTAAAAAATAATTTGAAATAAGAAATTAAAAATATATTTATTAAAAATTAATTGATATTTAATTAATTATATGTAAATTATTTCATTTCTTTTCTATTTTTTTCCCTTGTACTATGTTTGGGACATGAATTCGTAAAAGAAAATGAAAATTAGAGGAAAATTATAGAAAATTAAAATAAAGTGAAAAAGTTAAATTTATTTTATTTTTTTAGTTGAACTAATTATAAAAATGATAAAAAATAATAAATATTTTTTGAAAAAATTAATTTTTACTTGATTAAATACATAAAATAATACGAACTAGTAATTTGATATCTTGCTTGTTTTTTTTTTACTTCATAAATTCAATATAGTATTAATAAATTCTCAATCCAAGTAAACTATTAATTGGGTTATAAAAAAATTTTAAAAAAAACTATTAATTGGGTAAATGTTTTAAAATCCGTACAGGTTGGGTAATTGAACAATAAATCTGTGACTTGATCTAAAAAACAATTTAGTTCATAGATCAAAGACATTGTGACAAAAAATTGACATAAATAGCTAAATTCCATAGTTGAATCAGTGATCCATATAAACCTTTCACGACTCACTTGAATTGACCAGTTTGATAATCCCTGTAAATTAAAGCTAGTATCTAGCTTTTTCTACTTTTGATAAATTGACAAGTTATTCTTGTAAATTAAAGTCAATATAAATTCTTAATACAATTGTAAAACTACTTATTATATATTCAGTGTTTACCTAATATTAATTTTTTTAATTAATAAGAAAAAAATTTTAACTGATAATGGCATTATAATCATACAAAAAAAAATTGGCATTAGAAGACATATTTAGTAAATATTATATTTTTATAAAATTTTGTATTATTCATATATTATATGAGGCGTTGGGTCGAATGGCATGAGCCCCATTCTCCGTCCGCTCATCTCGGGTTCGATTCCGGCCCCCTTCCCTATTTAACCTTCCCAAAAAAAAAAAAGAAAGACATTAAGGTTAAATTTTAATTTAACATGTGATCATTTAATCACTAATCTTGAATTTAATTATTTTTCCGATTCAATCAAGGGTTGG
Source organism: Pouteria glomerata (assembly GCA_035590655.1). Taxonomy (NCBI): domain Eukaryota; kingdom Viridiplantae; phylum Streptophyta; class Magnoliopsida; order Ericales; family Sapotaceae; genus Pouteria; species Pouteria glomerata. The sequence goes on from JAVXUM010000021.1 coordinate 23,606,156, forward strand.
AGCTTCAAAAGAATCCGCTTTGAAACTCAATGCTAGGTTGTGCCACTTGAATCGGTTTTACCGCGGAATTACTTAATTAGGGAGTGTTTAGATTGAAAAAAATAAAAATAAAAAATTATTATAAAATTGATATGTGAAGAAATTTTAAAATTATTGATAAAAATTAAAACTTTTTTAATTATTTTTTATAAATCAAACACCCTCTTACATTTAGAGCCTATTTAATTGACAAAAATTAATTAAAAATGTCAATTTTAATTATTTTTTATATTTTTTAATTAAACTTTATTATATATTACCTTTATATTAAATCTCTATATTTTACTGTACGTTTAGTCAAACCCTCGAATTCCTTTACAAAATTGATAGTTGATGGGTCAAAATTGGTACGCCAGATTGTTAAGCAAACAGTGGACAAGCAATTGAGTTGACTTCTAGCAAGTACAAAAACAAAAACCAAAAAAGTCAAAGTAACTATGCATGGTTGATCCAGCTTCAAGCATGGTCTTTGGTGAGCCCATTTCACACATTATTTTCCCCTTATTAATTAATTTCATACTTATAAATTCAAAACTTTCATATATCAGAAGCAATAAACAGACAAACAAAATGGTGATTAGACAATGCTTGTCTTCCCATGATTTTTTCTTTTTAACATTCATATTATTAATTTAATGTATCTCCCAGTTTAATTAAATAAAATAAAATAAGAAAAAAAAAAAAGTAGGTGAGTGTCGGCAGACACAGTGCCGCATAATTGCATCAACCATTAGTTTGTTTTCTTTGTTAATTTTATCCATCCGCAGATTGCTTTGGAGAGATGACGTGTTCATCATCAATTACATATAAGGATCAAGAGATTTTCAGCTTAAATGTTGTAAGAAATAATTATTCAACATATAATGCTAACGGGACAACGTCCAATTATTAAATATATATATATATATAGTGCATGAGTAACTGACCATAAGTGATCAACTTAGGTGGCATTTAGTTTGATTTTTATTTTTTATTTTTTATTTTATGTATTTTATGTTTTAAAAATTTTAAAATATGGTAACAAAAAATATTATGTTTTACTTATTTTGAGTTAAAAATATTCAAAATAATTTTTTGTCATTTTTCATTTTATGTGTAAACTCATTTTCTGTTTTTTAAAATAAAATTTAAAAACACAAGTGACAAAATGCGCTTTAAACTGTTTTCCTTATTTTCAAAAGCTCAAAATGAAAAATGAGTTCAAAACAGAAAATAAAAAACAAAAAATAAAAACAAAAAATAGAAAAACAAACTAAATGAGGCATTAAGTTTTCATTTTTAGTTTTCATTTTCTTACACAAATACCACCAATCACAACCATCAATCACCACTATTCGTTGATCATCACCATTATCTAACTACCGTCTCCCACCGTCAACACTGCCCCACCCAACTATGGTCACCGTCAAATATATTTTTATTTAATATTAAAATATTTAATTAATATATAAAAATATAAAAATATGTTAAATTAATAATGTATTATTTCTATTTATATAAAAATATATTAAATACGATTATAATTAATATAAATTAGTTAATTAATATTTTTAATGTATAATTTATTATATTAAATCAAATATTGATATAATATAATAAATTATACATTAAAATATTAATTAACTAATTTATATTAATTATAATTGTATTTAATTACTTAAACTATTATATAAATATTTTATTATATTATTTTTAATAAATAACATAATAAAATATATTTAATACATTTATTTTTATTGAATTAAATAAGTACCTTTAATTAATTTAAATTAATTTAATTATTTGATTAAATTTAATTAATTACATTAATATAAAAAATAATTTAATATAAATAATAATTAATTTAATTTAATTAATATATATTCAAATATAATAATTAATTTAAAATATATTTTAATTACTTAAAGTACGATATTTTAAAAGATAATAATTAATTAAAAATAATTTAATATTAAAATATAATAATTAATTTAATTTTATATATTGAATTTATTTTACTTTTATTGAATTAAATTATTTTGAAAAATAATATAATTAAAATAATTAAATTTAATTAATCAAATGAATTAATTTAATTAACATACAATATATTTTATTAAATTATTTTTAAGAATAATTATAATAAATTATGTTTAAGATATTTTATTTTTCTTGAATTATATTATTTTTAATAATTATAGTGATTAAATTTATTAAATTTAATTAATTAATGATCATAACTACTAACTAATAATTATAGTTACCAAACATGTTTTTAAATTTTTGTTTTTGTTTTTTATTATAAAAATAAAAATTAAAAAAAAAACTGAAAACTGAACATAAAAATTAAACACAAAAATTGAAAATTGATAACTTCATCAAAAGGGTCCTAATTTTTTTTTTTTTTTAATCTCTCCTCTGCCCTTGATGCTTGCAGATATTTATATAATAATTTCTTTTGGTTTTAAAAGAAAACTTCAAATATTTTCTAGAAATATTTTCATTAGTAAGTTGCAAAATTTCAAATGATAATAAAGCGGAAATCGGGTCCCCCACCGATCGCAACCCCGATCTGGAGCGTCTGGTTATAGTTTTCGAACCATCATCCACTTGGGTCCGACCCAAACAAGCCAAAAATCCGAACAGAAAAATATTATTATTATCCTCAAGAGTACCATCCCAACCCGTTCTTCACCGTTCGATCCGAAGACCTTTGCGTGGTCTACAGGTCAAATGATGATACCGGCACAAACTAGCAAGTCCCTCGTACTCCACGGCGGTATGGAATCAACCTGATACCAGTTCCGCAAATATATACCCCCAAGCTCTTCCTTCTCTCTCTATATCTTCTTTTCTCTCTCATTTGGAAAATTAATCTTTCTGAGTCGAAGCATCGCATCGCAATCGATATACACACGCCTATATATACGTTGTGAGTTTCGGGTTTGGGGGGGCTTCAATCTATTCGAATTAGGGTATGTAATGAGAGATTGGGACTTGGGACTGTCGGGGTTGAAGTAAAGTTAGGGTTTTTGGATTTGGATTAGTGTGTTTTGAGTTTAGTTCTTTGTTTTTGATTGGTCGATCTGGAAATGGATTCGAAGGAATCGTTGTCTTCTCCGTCTTCGTCTTCATTGGCCTCCAACAAGGAAGCCTTGTCGGCGGAGCAGGACGCAAAAGTATCTGCTGCCGCGGGGCTTGCGAGGGACGCTGCTACCGCATTTCATTCGGGGAAGTTCACGGAGTGCCTTGATTTATTGAATCAGCTCTTGCAGAAGAAAGATGATGATCCGAAGGTTATTTCTTTTTTGTTGTCTTACCTTTTTCAAATCTTTCGAGTTTGAAGTGTTTATTACTATGTTTCTTCAGTTTATTTTTTCTTTGAATTTGAATGATTTCTGGAGTTGTTTGGTCTACTTACAATCCTCATCGTTCTTTGGGGACATGCATTCTCAATCAATCAATGAAAATGGAGAAATGCGTGCAATTTTTTGCTCAGTTGATTTAAATTATGGTAATTTTCTATTATTCAGTGTGAAATTTTATGTTTTGTGTGCGTGTATACCATCCAACCCTGGCATGTCACCTCCAAGCCTGGTATGGACATCATGCGTTTGATAGTCTTGTCAAAATAGAAATAGCATTGATGGGGGTGATTGTAGATTTTAGTATTGATGTCGCAGGTTGTGCTTTTGTTGATTGATTTGTATTTACAATCTTTGTACTTGTGAAAACCGGGAAGAATTTGATGGGTTATGAGATTGACAAAACTGTTTGAGCCAGCATAGGCTTGTAGGCCCATCACAAGTGATGCATTGGTCATAGAAGGGCAATGTTGGAGTCCTTGTCCCTTAAATACAGAATATTAAATGATGAATTGAGTTGGGGGGAAGAAATCATTTTGAATGTTAGTACAGGCCTAAACCAAACCAAACCAAACCAAACCAAACCAAGCCAAGCCTTTTCCCACTAGATGGGGTCGGTTATATGGATTTGATGATGCCAATTAAATCTGTTTAAGGCCAGATCTTCCGTTAGATCTATGTAAGTAAGGACCTGTTTAATAGTTTTTTTCCAACTGCTCTTAGGTCTCTCTCTCCCTCTCCCTCTCCTATTCCTAGTAATCTCTATGCTTTTACACCTTTTAATAAGTGCCTTCGTTGAACGTATTCTAAAATGGTCGAACCATTTTAATTAATTTTCTCTCATTTTATTTTCAATCGGTGTTATTCCTATTTTACCTTTAATCTCTTCGTTCCTAATCTTAACTCTCCTTGTGATCTCGTACATCTTTCTTAGCATTCTCATCTCCGCAACTGTCATCTTCTGAACATGATTATATTTTACTGCCCAATACTCTGATCCATATAACAACACTGGTCTTACCGTCACCTTATAATACTTTCTTTTAACCTTGAGGAGGACTTTCTGATCACACAAGGCTCCTAAAGCACTCCTCCATTTGGTCTACCCGGCCTGAATCCTGTGACTTATATTAGTTTCAATCCCTCCATCTTGTTATACTATAGATTTAAGGTATCTAAATTTTTCTTTCTCTACAATCTTTTGAGTCCCACCTAGTGGGAAAATGCTTTGCTTGGTTTGGTTTACAATCTTTTGAGTGCCAAAATTTACTTTTATGCTACCAGTTATTCTACTTTGATTAAACTTGTATTCCATATATTCCGTCTTGCATTGACTTAGCCTCAACTCTTTTGTTTCTAACATTTCCTGCCACAATTCTAACTAAGCATTCATTCCTTCCCTCGTTTTATCTATTTAAACAATGTCATTTGCAAATAACATATGTCACAACACCTCATCCTGAATATGTCTAGTAATCTCATCTATAATTTGAGCAAACAAGTACGTGCTTAACGCTTAGCCTTGGTATAGATCAATCGTGATAGGAAACTCCTTAGTCTATCTGTCAACCGTCCCTATAGATGTTCCGGCTCTATCATACATGTCTTTTATCATCTCAATATATGCGATGTACATTCTTTTTTTTTTTTTCTAATACTTTTTATAGAATCTCCCTAGGAATGCTATCATAGGTCTTTTCCAAATCAATGAATACTTTATTTAAATCTTTTTGACCTTCTTTATACTGTTCCATTAACCTCCTCAGGAAAAAGATAGCCTCCATGGTTGATCTCCTAGGCATGAAACCAAATTGATTATTTGAAACGTTATTTGTCCCTTCTCTCAATAACTATCTCCCATAATTTTATCGTATGGCTCATCAATTTAATCTCTCAGTAGTTCGCACAGTTTTGGATATCTCTTTTGTTCTTATATATGGGTATAAGAATACTTTTCTTCCATATATCAGGCATTTTCTTTTCCTCGATGCATCATTTTTTGTAATGTTATTACAGGCCTAATTTCAACAATTTTTAATGTGGATAAAACTCAAGTAATGATAGTGGCATGTTGGTTAGAGGCGTTAGACACTGACATTTGTGCCATTATTGTGAGTTACAGAATTGTGGAGCATGTGTTGGGCCATTTTTGGAAGCTATTGTAAAAGTGGTTGCTTTTTGTTTTTTTTTGTGTTCGTTAGTTTAGTGTTTTCGTATCATCATAGTTGTTTTATTTTTATTATTATTGTTCTTGTTCTGTTAATCACTTCTTTTTAATTAAATCAGGTTTAATTTTGGAAATTTAATATTAATTTCTAATGTTAGTAATCTTATTTTAGATATTTTTCCCTGTTTAGAAGGATTGTAGTGCATTTTTTGCTTGATTGGAAAATAGATTTTTTATAAATCTTACTTTAGATCTTGTATGTTATATGAAGTTTTGGATTGTATGATGTTGTTTCAGGTTATTCACAATGTTGCTATTGCAAGATACTTTCAGGATGGTTGTTCAGATCCCAAGAAGTTATATGAAGTACTTAACAGTGTTAAGGTATGTGCTGGTGCTAATATGTCACTAATGCTTTTTGTTATTGGAACATGTTTGTTTCTTCTTCCTCTTCTTTACTATTCATTGGATTTCTGTAATCTCAAATAATTTTGGATTGCGGTAGGGATAATTGTTGTTAGGATATAAAGCAAGTTGAAATGGAAGTTAAAAGAAATAAGGACGGAATATAATTCCTAATTTTCGGTAGAAGCACCAACAGCTGACGTGGGAAGTGCATATGTAATGCAAAGACAAGATCCAGCTTACCCGTAAATATATGCGGTTATAAAGGGACAAGTCGTAATTGAGCCAGAATGAAATCATGGTTTCTAAGCAACCTAGCATTCTGGTAGATTATTTGGAGTTATATAAAGTTTTAGGCTCTTGTAATTAATAATCATTGACGCAAAATTTTCTAGAATGCCTTAATTTAGTTCCTTGAAAATTAAGCAATATGTATTGTTTAGGGACATACGCAGTTCTGTTGTTTCCTGGAAGTTTTTGGATTGCGTGGGTCCTTTTTTTTTTTTCCCCAATTCAAAATGCATCCACATAACAATACGACTGGAAAGTTTTTAAATTCTCTTACCTTTTAAATATGCCTCTTGTCCTTGAGTAAATCCAGTAACGGAATTTTAAGCACAAGAGATTCTTAAGACCGAGCAAATTTGGAATCACCTGGCAGGACCTTACTGGGGCTTATACTTGCGAATATTTTATTTTGTTTTACTTTTGTATCAACATGATATGTGCTTATATGATTGCGCCTTAAAATACACCAACCACCCAATGAAAGCTTACAACCAATGTCTTGGAATAGTGATATGGTTCATCCTTGCTTGGGCTTCCTTGATTTTTTAGTCTATTATAATTGCATCCATAGCTAGAACTTGTTGCTTATATGGCCATGTAGCTATTTTGACTATATTCTTATGTTAGGTGGATGTGAGCTCACACCATCTCAAATGGAGTCTTTTTAAGGTTTAAGTGCAAGTTAATGTTATGATAGTATTCAGTTTATACTAGCATTTTTAATCAGTCATTGAGTGGACAACATCATTTGTAAAACAAAAGTTGCATCTCCAAGACACAATTCTGCACTACAATTTAATTGTAGCCACTTTGAGATGATATGCTGGGTGAAAACTAAAATTGATTCCAATTTAATAGGTGTAGCTCTTCCCAAAACTTACTTCTAAAATGTCAGGTCTCTGAGGTTCCTGCAATAGTTGTCCTTCGGCATTTGAGTTCAGGGATTAGGGCACCTCTGTTAACCTTGTTTAGGCGAGACTTAATTTGGAAGGTGGGAGTGCATGGAGGTTTGTTGTTGCTCCTTGTGTCACCTCACAGGACTAGCACGGGAGACAAAATCAGAGGAGTGTTATGCACACCCATAGAAGGCATCACATCCAGGGTGTTGAAGAAATGTCTTTAAGTGAAGACTCCTTTATAGAACTGTATTACCAACCTGTAGCAGTTCTGACAATATTGTGTCTTAATTGTTTGGTTCCTTCTGCATGCTACGTTGCTAATAGTTAACACAAGGAGGCAATTTATTTTCCAAAAAAAAAAAAAAGAAAGAACCATGAGGAGGCAATTGTGCAGTCCCGAATTCTGTACTTCCAAGCGTGTTAAGATTCTCAGTATTTCTTATTTATATATTATAATAACACATGCCTGCTACCTTTTGTCTCTTTACTATTATGCTTTAAATTCTTTATTGCTATAAGATAAGGCTTATCTTGGCTTCTCATGTGCTTATATTTGGGTTTATTGTTATTGAATTTGGTTTAGAAACGAAGTGATGAACTTGCTCGTGCATCTGGAGAGCATGCAGAGGCTGTAAACAATGTGGCTATAGTAGGAGTCAAAGGAATTAGTACTGTGGCACAGCCAGTTTCGAGTGCAAATAGTTCGGAAATTGTTTACAATGACGAATTTGACACTTCTGTGACCATGTTAAATATAGTATGTTCACTTGATCATGTGCATGATTAATTCATATAGATGGAAGCATCTTGGTTCCTTGTTTCAATGGTTGGGTTAATTTGGATTGAGTTTGTTCAATTTGGTTTTACACAGGCGGTTATCTGGTTCCATCTTCATGAATATTCGAAGGCGTACTCAATATTGGATACTTTATATCAAAAAATTGAACCAATAGATGAGGTATTATGGTGGGAGCATTACTTGAAAAGATTTTGTTATGGCAGCTTAACCCCATCTCAACCAATCAAAAGGAGAAAAAGAAAAAAAAATGATTAGATAATTATATTCAAATCCCTCTGCTAAATGTTTTTTTCATTATTTATTTGCAGGCTACGGCTCTTCATATTTGCCTTTTGTTCCTGGATGCTGCGTTGGCTTCCCATGATCCATGGAAATTTGTTGTAAGTTCCATTTTTTGGAGCTTTCATTTGAAATTCTTCTTGATTCGCCAATTTCTTTCTGTTCATATTTGTAATATATTTATTTATTGTTTGTTTTAAATGATATATTTTGAGGCTTAAGCCTTGCACTCTGTTCCATCTTTGTTCTGTTGCATTTTCTGTTAATGGTACGGCTCATTAAGAGATTGTTTTCCATTTGCATCAATTTTCTCCTTTTTTTTTTTTTCTTTTGGGATAAATAAATTATAATTTATTAATAAAAGGCATCAAGGGGATCCTACATACCTACCCTTTTTAAAAAGAGGGCCCAGCAAGTTAATTATTAAAATTTCATTTTATTGATGATAGAAAAACTCTGCAAATCTGGTTATATAACCCCACAAAGCCATCTATATAACTATATAGGAAAAATCCCATTTCAATCAATTTTGACAAAAGATTCACTGAGAAGTTTCAGGATTTTTTAATACAATTTTCCTTATTAAAAAAAAAGTTTTGGAATTTGAAATTTATGCACCAATCTTTTAAGTGTTCCAAAAAAAAAAAAAAAAAAGAAAGCTTGTCCATGGTATGTCGCATCGAATGATGTTTGCTACAACCTCTAACAGGAAACTACTACCAAAAATATTTACGAACTTCATTTACTAACTGATATGGATCTTGTTGCATTTGATAATTTGCCATATCAGTTTGTTGTACGAAGTTTCTAAGTTTTGTTTTGGTATATGTGGCATTACTCATCCCATATAGATTAATATGGAAAAATGCTAATGCTGAGCTGAACCAAGAGCCAAATTATTCATTCATTTCTCTTTACTGCCTTAAATGTGTATTAAGTTGCGTGTTCAACCTTTTTGCAGTTTGTTCAGTTTCCTTATATTTCTGAAATTTTCGGCGTCAATTGTGAATACTTAATGAAGTTCTTTTAAATTAGTGTTAGGACTATTGTCTTCCATACGCAAAATCATTGCGTGATTGGTATGCTCTGGACCTCGTTCATTATGATATAAGTTGATTGATGTAACGAGGCCAATCCTTATCAGCATTTCTCTAGTCACTGATGCACTATATCCTTCCCCATTTTGTATACTTCCATATTCATGTTTTTATGTAAATGTACCGGATTCTTATCAGTCCTTGAAATGTGTTTTTTCCCACTATTTGACAATAGCTACAGGTTGTATCATAGTTTTGATTTCTGAAATGTGTTGACCTCTTAAATCAAGTTAAATTGTGGATGTTGGTCCAATTATAGACCAGAGCTTGAAAGATATTGAATTTCCTGATTTGGGGTGTGTTTGTGCTTATGTGCACTCTGGTAATGGATTGATACTTATGATATGCTACTTCTATTTTCAAGTTGAAATTGTCTATTTTTGGAATTTAGTTTTGCAAATAAGCCAAATTTTTGTGTGCAGAGAAGTAAAATTCCAAATGAGAGCTCTTATAACTTGATGCCAAACATACTGGCGTCAAACAGAAGTATATTTCTGCTAGAAAGTACAATTTTTTTTAAGGAGTCTGAAAGGATAGCAAGGAAGCTGGATATTATATTATATATATAAGTTTTTAACTTTTTAATGTTAGATACATGATTAATGTGATAGAAGGCTTGAAAGGGATGTTGTTTTGGAGTCTGAAAGGATAGTGAGGAAGCTGGATATTATATTATTTATATTAGTTCTTAGCTTTTTAATCTCAGATACATGATTGATGTGATAGGAGGCTCAAAAAGGATGGTTTGCAAGATCGGTTAAAGATCAGATGACTTGCAGATGTATCATTAAGTGTTAGTATTTTAGCCAATGACATGCAGATGTAGTATAGGTGGCACTATCAAACATTGAACACTGTGGATCACTTGGGATGTACTTCACTGACAAAGACAGAGGCTACTGTTTGGATTTTAATTTTGCTGGTGAGATGCATATTTCCACCATGAAGGTTCTATTTGCTGTTGTGATGCTCTAGTATTACACAGTGGATTGAATCATTCATTCATTTGGGGCAATTGAAAAAGATGTTACCTATACCTTTTTAAGTGGTATGAATTTAGGTGTTGTTTGGATGGCAAAAAAATTAAAAAAGTTGTAAAAAGTAACACATGGCGAAATTTGATTGGAGGAAGTTGGGTTTGTAACTTGTTGTAAGTTTTGGTGGATTTTGGTGAGCCAAACGGCCCCTTAGTGGAGACTAGGGACAAAGGGAGGCCGGGCCTCCCAGGGTTGAATTTGCAAGAATGCTACTTTTAATAGTGTTAGGGGTTTTTTTTTTTTGGGAAGGTGCAGTATTGGGTTTCTACGTTAGAGAGGCCTAATGGTGTTACGGTTTTTTTTTTTTTTTTTTTTTTGGGGGGGGGGGGGTTTTTTTATATGGTAAGGGTATTATTTTTTGGGTTTTTTTTAATTAAGGCTGCTCCCTCAGTGAGTGGTTTATTTTAGTGCAGTTATGATCCATAACTCATGGAGCTGTTTGTGCATAAAGGGTTTCCCCTTAACTTTTTGGATGCATTTATTATTATTTCCTCTGTTCAAAGGGGATTAAAAAATCCCCTATTGTGCTGTATCTAATAATTGTTGGGACACTTTTTGTCGTGTGTGAGATTAAGGAATCACATTACATAGTGGTAAGTGCGTCATTGCTAGTTAATTTTTTTTTTTCGTTCTTTTTAGGTTATAATATTTTTCTTATCACATTTGTTGGCTGAATTATTGATTTTTTTTCTTGGAATTGGCCTCCTTGCTTGCAGAGGGAAGGTTGCCTACGTCTAACTCTCTCCTGACTTTGTAATGTGCGGGCCTCACGGATGTAGCACAAGGAAGCAAGAACACAATAACCGAAGAAACTCTATTATAAAATCTTCTACACTCAATTAGACGATTCATTATTCAAAACTAGTGAACACAATGGATCCTAGCCTTTAAATAGGCTAATCCTGACAAACATTCCTAAATTATGAAAATGAAATAAAATCATAATAAAACCCCAACGATATAAAATCCCGATAGTTACTAAAAATAACTTGAAGAATAAATTTGAAAATATAAAATCCCCCATATATGATCCCCATTACTCTCTTCCAATTGAACAAAAAAAACTCATCTGGAGAGTGGTGATGAAGAAACTGGTCCAAAAGCTCAATATATGAGGGAGGTTCATATTTCACTTGACAAGACATTTATGGAGTGGAAGAAAAATGAGCATCTCAACATGGAGAACCTTGGACACTGCTTTATAGCATACTGTTGAAGAGGTGGAGGAATTGCAACTAGTATGAAAACATCCCATAACATGCAGATAATATGAGACTCCCAAAGATGTCTTAATAAGGTAACAAGTTCTTCACATTGAAAATTGTGTCAGTGATCACATCAGAACGTCAAGTTAAGCAAATTGGGTCCGGGGTCACAAAGGGTATAGAAAGGTCCAATATCAATAACATGCAATAAATGTGGAGAATCGGTTGGACTCAAAAAGCAGGAAAAGCACAAGTAAGGCATAGCGTTACTTAATTCATTAATTCAAAACTAATGAATTCAATACATCCTAGCCTTTGAATAAGCTAATCCTAACCAACATTCCTAAGTTATGAAAATCAAATAAAACTCCAATAGTTAAAATAACCTAAAGAATAAATCTGAAAAAAAAATAAATCCCCCGTTTATGATTCCCATCACCTGGCCTTGTGCACTAGATTGTCTTTTTTATTATTGATTTTTTTTTTCCGGCTTTTATATGATCTAATTTTATTGCTCTGGTGCTAATATGGCAATTCTGTGACATCTTCTAGGACATAATTAATTATGTGGAGAAGGCTTACTGTGTCGGTAATTTGTTCAGTCAAAATGACATTGGAAGCTATGCACAGCAACAATCTTCCAACTTAGTAATGAAGTCGCCTTCACTTTCAAGCAATTCAACTGCCATAGATTCTCCTAATATGGATTCAACTGCTAGTGCAAATGCCTCAGAAAGTCCTTTATCTAGAACTTTATCAGAGGAGAATCTTGAGAACTTAATTTCAGAAATGGACTTGAGTGGACAGAACTTAGCAAGACCATCTGCCATCCAATCGTCAAATGATCTTTTCAGGACCCCATGTGATCAATCCATTTCAACCAGTGATCTGAGACTTAAGTTGCACCTTTACAAGGTTCGTCTTCTGCTCCTTACTAGGAACCTCAAGGCAGCCAAGCGTGAAATTAAGACAGCTATGAATGTAGCGTGTAAGAAAGATTCTTCTATGGCTCTCCTCTTGAAGTCCCAGCTTGAGTATGCTCGTGGTAACTACCGTAAAGCCATCAAGCTCTTGATGGCTTCAGGTAATAGAACAGATATGTGGATTTCAAGCATGTATAACAACAACCTTGGGTGCATCTATCATCGACTTGGAAAATATCACACATCAAATTTATTCTTTTCAAGGGCTTTGAGTAATTGTTCATCGCTGCGGAAAGAAAAACCTTTAAAGCTCTCAACTTTCTCACAGGACAGATCTCTTGAAATAATATATAATTGTAGAGTGCAGTACTTGGATTGTGGGAAACCAATACTTGCTGCTCGCTGCTTCCACAAGGCCAGTTCAATTTTCTACAAACAGCCTCTCGTGTGGCTTCGAATTGCAGAATGCTGTCTAATGGCATTAGAGAAGGGACTTCTGAAATCCAGTGCGGCCCAACCTGATGGATCAGAAGTTAAAGTTCATGTCATTGGGAAAGGAAAATGGAGACGACTTGCTCTAGAAGATGGGATTTCAGGTAATGGGCGGGTGGACTTCGTTGGAAAAGATATGTTTTTTGGGGGATCATAAACAACCTAGTCTCTCTGTGACCTTTGCTCGGCAGTGTCTGTTGAATGCCTTGCATTTGTTGAGCTGTTCTGAGTCAAAAAATTTGGAGTGTGGTTTGCCTCAAAGTCCAACATGGGAGGAAAATGAGTCAAAAGAGGCAGGCTCAACTAAAAATACAAGTTACAAGAGTTTTTCTGGTGTTGATTCGAAGGCATCAAATCTGATGTTGGCCATGGGTCAAGTTAATGCGAATGGGGATGCTAAAGAACAAAAGGGTGGAAATAGTCCTAATGCCACCTTACAAAGCTCCTTATCAGATTATGAAGAAATTTGTAGGAGAGAGAATCAGATGATCAAGCAAGCTGTTCTTGCTGACTTGGCATATGTAGAGTTGGAATTAGGGGATCCTCTGAAGGCCCTCTCAACGGCAAGGTCTCTCTCAGAAGTCCCAGATTGTTCCAGAATATACATGTTTCTTGGTCATGTATATGCAGCCGAGTCTCTCTGCCTGCTGAACCGGTCAAGGGAAGCTGCTGAGCACTTGTTGATCTATTTGTCAGGGGAAAGCAATGTCGAATTGCCATACAGTGAAGAGGACTGTGAACAATGGCGAGTGGACAAGAATTTGGATAGTGAAGAGTTGAATGGTGGTGGGTCGATAACTGGCAAGAACTCTTCACCTGATGAATCAAAGGACACTTTGTTCCTCAAGCCAGAAGAGGCACGGGGAATTCTCTATTTGGACCTAGCGGTGATGTTTGCTGTGCAGGGAGATCTCGAGAAGGCTCGCCAGTTTGAGACACAAGCTTTATCCGTGATACCCAATCGACCAGAGGCCGTTCTCACTGCAATTTACCTGGATCTTGTGACTGGGAAGAATGGAGAAGCTCTTTCCAAGTTGAAACAGTGTAGTCATATTCATTTCCTTCCTGCCACTTCAACAGTAAAGAGCTCTTTTTGATCTTGTTGGTGACTTTTAGTTTAGTTTTTCATCTAGCCCGCCAGCCGTTGTGAGTTAGGTGATAGGTTAAAGAAAAAAGTTCTTTTTATGTGGATTTTGTAACATATATATAGTTTCAAACCATAAAATAATTTCATTTTTTTTTTTTATTTCTGAAATTTTTTTAGTAGAAGTGGAGGGGGGTGGGAGTAATTGGTGGTGTGGTCCATTTTATTTTGGCAGATTTTAGATGCAGTGATAATTCAGATTCAGAATATTTTGTTTTAGTGGCTTCAATCCGCTTGTTATTCAAAGATAAGGTCATTTGCTTTTCAAAGGAAAATGAACTTTTGAAGGGAAATTCCCTCATAGTTGTCAGCGGAAGGTTATTTGATTTTCATTGTTTTCATTTCCTCCTCTCAAGGGAAATTCCTTCCTTAGATGTCAACACCGACTTATTCGATTTTCATTGTCTTATTTCTCTTTCTCTCTCTTCCCCTCCAGGTGTTTATCTTATGATGATTTAGACTCGGGTAGGAATACGATGAAGAGTGAGACCACGGATGTATGATTGTCATTTCGCCATCCCCCTTGCGTTTTTGGAATTTTTATCAGAGCCTTTTTAATTAAGGGGGTGTTTGGTGTGACGAAAAATAATGAAAAATATAATTTGAGTTATATTTAGGTGTTTGGTGGCAAACCACGTTTTTCAGATAGATAAATAGTGAAAAATATCGACTTTTATAGAAAAATCCGTCGGAACGGTTTTGAAATCTGTCAGAATGATTTTCAAATCTTTTCAAAAAATATTGACAATGTGTCTTGCTTGGTAGCTTGTATGACGGTGATCACATTAAAAAATTACAGTTATTCTATTAATCGAACTCAAATTATGTAATTTTTTTTAGAGTTGTAATAGATATGAATATATAAAAAAATTATAGAAAATTTTAAAATTTTTAAAAATTTTTTAATATTTTATCGCATTCCAGACATTGTCACGCCCCTAACATAAATTGTCCGGGACGGACGGTATGGGAAAATAGGGACAATTAAAATAAAATATAAAACATGTTCCAATGTCAAGTCGTAATATAATACCATACATCAGAGCAACTACAACCGTCCCAATCCCCATATAAATAATTATACATCAAACATCATCAATCCACGATGGGACCCACACTC
>JAVXUM010000021.1:23754548-23765251 GCA_035590655.1 Pouteria glomerata
ATTTATATGGGGATTTGGGACGATTGTAGTTGCTCTGATGATGTTGTGATATATTGACTAGACCTTGGCACAGGTTTTCTATTATCTGTTTTGTTTTAAATTGTCCCCATTTTCCCATACCGTCCGTCCCGGACAAATTATGTTAGAGGCGTGACAGATTATTTATGGAATAATCTGTGCAGATAAACAAAAATAATAATATTAATTATTTGTAAAATAATTATATTGATGGTTATGGAATAATAAATGTAATTTTCATTTAAGAAATAATTTGTGAGAAATACTAAATGATTATTTTGAAAATTTATATTTTTATAAGAGAAATTAATTGTAGTGATAATAAAAATAGTGATGATCTATAAATTGATTATGTAATGATGACTTATGATTATTTTTGAAATAATAAATGTGAATGTTGATATTTTTATTTGAGAAATTAATTTGGTTAATGTTGAATTATGAGTACTTACGGAATGATAATTAGTAGAGTTGATATTGTTATGTAAAGAATTATGAATTAATTGTATTTATTGTTATATATGATTATTTATTGAATGTTAGTATGCGGATTGATATTTTTATGTGAGGAATTATTTATTATTTGTGAATTAATTGTGGTAATGATGAAATATGATTACTTATAGTATGATCAATTTGAAGTGAAATCTTTATTTAAGAAAAATAATAATAATAAATCATAATAATAATAAAAATAATAAATACTATTACATAGTATAGATTATATATATTACACGTGTATTGAGGCCAAATGATGTCAGTTCAGATAAGATCAAAGATGAGACCAGATTGGGCTATAGATTGAATCTCAAATTGGGTCAGGCCAGATGGGACAAATAAGACATGCTAAATAAAGTCACTGTCTAAAGTTAAACACTCAACTCATATGTTAGATAGGGCTAACTGTGTATTGCATTAACATTTAAATTATTTATCATACATACATATCACAATACTGTCAGATGAGGCATGTAGCGAACATGATGTGATAAGAGATTTTTTTTTTTTACCATTGTCAAATATGGTAGAATGATGTAATCAAGTTGATAATTGAAAAAAATAATAATGATGTCATGAGATATTTGTATCATTATTGAATTTTAAACGTAGATGGGGTATAATATGATGTTAAGAGTTGATGAATGAAATATGGGGTTTATGATTTGATGTGATATTGTTATCATTATTGAATTTAAATTGTTGGTTACTTGTGAGACTATTGATTATGTAATTAGTTGAGAATATATATATATATATATTATGAGAAGATCAGTCAAGGTGAAATGCGATAATGAGTTTTGATGTCTATATGATGAGAATGAAAAGGGACATTAAACTTTATAATAAAATATAGGTTTAATAATTTGTTATCTTTTATTTTAAATATAACACTTTCACAAATTACAAAAAAAAAAAAAAAAAAAATAACATTTCCATTGAATGTATAACACTCACACTTAAATTTTAAAATTTTCAGGTTAAATTAGGCGTGTTTGCTTGTGCTGAAAGAAAATCCGAATTATCTATTTTTCTGTTTTAATTCTAGTCTTGTGTTGATTTTTGAAGTTTGTGAAATAACCTTAGAGTTGTTATTTGTGAGATTTTATATTAATGTGTACAAATATAAAATGTAATTAATAGAGATAGATGATTTATGAATATCCACTTTATTAAAAGATTAAATTTATATCTAAAAATAGGGATGCGATAATTCCACATCTTATTATTCAAAATTTTATTTTATAATTTAATTAAGTAGAATGTTAATGTATTTGTTTGTAATTAAAGAAAATTGAATGAATTTGTTTAGACAAATTGAGAATGTGAATTAAAGTTGAAACTTGGACAATAATATAGTAATATATTTGAGTTAAATATATCCTCTGCTCCCATGGTTATTAGAGTCCCTATGGTGATACCTTAATGGTTAGAGGATGAGTATATTGAATCTTATGGCAGACAAGGGAGTAAATGATATGCTAAGTAAGATTTGTTGATAAATTAGGAAATTTGAATAAGTTTTTTTTTTTTTAATTTGAATAAGTCAAATTACTTAATAGTTAGGATAAGTTGTTGCTAATTGTTAGGAGAATTTGTTACTAGTTGTTGCTATTAATTTGATAGTTGCTGCTTTTGTAATCTCTATTTAAAAGATAGAGATAAATAAATAAAATCGTCTCAAATTATTTTTAACTTACATTAATACGTTGGACGTCGTGGTTTCCTCAATTAAATCGTTCAAAGAAAAATAAGCAACAATACATACCAGTAAATTATCGTTATGAAATAAATATATTTTAAAATAATATTATGAAGAATATTTGGAATATATTTTGGTGAGGATAATTATGAATGCCAAATTACCATCATGGATAGGTATTTTATTTTAATATATTCTTTTACTCAATATTTTCATCACAAGCATTGGAAAATAATTATTTTAGATTAAACATAGTTTAAACTTTTCAAAATGTAGATACTATTAAAAATAGTTACTTTAGATCATACAACTAATTAACACGATTAAAAATTTTATAATACCAAAAAAAAATAGAAATTATTTTTTTTCGTACTCAAATTAAACCTAAGTATACATACATGCACCTATAAATATAATCATTAGTTTCCATCAATTACTCGATGCGTATTGATTATATAGCGGAAAAGAAGTGAAGATACCTTGGCTGGTGCACGCCCTAAAGGACAAAACTCTCTTCTCAACCTGCAAGAGTACACGTGAAATTGGCTGATTGCTTGTAAAATCCTCCAATTGCTTGCGACGAAAGAGTTCCTCCTGTTCTCTTTGTGTGGATACTTTTACGTTGCATTCATGGTTGCCAAATTGGCCACTTTCTGTCACTCAAACCCAACTTATATTCTAAATTGGTTAAGACAATAATTGGATAAGGCTGAGTGAAGTAATGGGTAACACAAGCTGGTCCATGAAAAAGCATATATATATATATATACCTGCAATCCCATGAACTAAACTAAGCAAGCTAAAGTATCAGCCTCGGAAAATGGATTATCAGGGCCGGGAGCATGATGAAAAGATTTTGGTGTAAATTTGTTTATTATTAATTTTTTTTTTTTTTTGAGAAATTCATAAAAGAACCCAGTATTAGTTAATCACAAATTAACACTAAAGATCAAATAGTTAGTGCTGTTAACAGGGTAGATATATATAAGTCCTAGTGAAAACAATCTCTCTTGCCATTCCAAAAAAAGTTACATTTATATCTTGTTATATTTGTTTTATTTGCTTAAAAATTATATGTTTGTTTTTATCTTTTCAAAATCTTGAAAACTTGTAGAATTCATAGGTATTATTGAATTCATAGCACCCTATATTGAATTCGCAACCAATCGAATCTACGGCACATAATTTTGAACTCTTTTGAATCATGAACGCATAAAGAAAATGAAGCGTTATTTATTTATTTTGGTAATTCAAAACTCCACTGATTTATTATATCTTTCGACAAATCGTATAATCAATAAGTAAACCGAATGTTTGCGCGATACTCCACAAATCACACGAATTGGTTAACTCCAAACCTTAAACCTTATGTGAGAATCTCTAATGTTTGCTAGGCCTTATAATCAAACTCTCAACCTCCTTAGGAAAGTCAAAAATTCTAGCTAACTACCTCCAGTTGGTTAAGATGAAGCGTTATTAGTTATATAATTTGAGAGAAGTTTTTTTGAAGCACAACAATGTCACAATTTTCTTCTGTATGAATTGATTATCGAGTACAATAATATTATAAGATGAAAATTAGTGTATAATTCGTGGTGTAATCTAATCTTAGATGGGATTAGAGTATGACTAATAATTCTCAAGTTCTTTGACAGATAGAACTCGTTCCTTATGAATTTTTAAATTTCCTTGGACATTAAAAAACATTCTTTATGTATCTTCTAATAGATGAATCAAATTCTAGACAAAGCAAGATTCTTATTCAATTTTGCATTTTATGATACCCCAACTAATGTTTACAAGTATAAAATTGAATTTATTATTTTATTCGTTAATTTGTTAGTTATATTTATAAAATTTAATAATATTAATTATATAATATAATTTTTTTTTGGGTCATATTTACTTTGCGCCAAGCTGTTATCCTCGTCAATACTCTTATTTTCCCCGTACTCCGAATATACAAATATATGCTTTTTTTCAATGAAGTACAAAATTTCAACAGTCGGCCGGTAGTACAGAGACGGGTCAATATGTTGTGTTTGAAAGGCTTCTGACAACAACTGGCCCAAGATCAAAGTGACGTACCCAAACAAGTGCAAAGCCCATTAAAATATCCCACGCTTTGATTATTTGTTCCTTCAAATAACTCAAACTCGATTTATGTTTGATTAGCTGCATCTTTGAGCATAATTTGAAGTTTGAGCTTGGCTCAAAAAAGGTCATACTCAATAAGCTTAAATTTATGTCAATTAATCAAATTAGTCAAACTCGGTTAGTTTATCAAAGTTGAACCCAGAAACCTTAATAAGTCAAATTTGAACACATTTTCATACTCAAAAAAGTTTTCAAGCCAATATTAAATAGTATGTTGGTCCATCTATGCCTCTATCATTTTGTTTGAAATGATAGTTTTGATGGGATTGGATTGCAATTGATGAGAATTCTCATTAATTCTTAGGTTTAGAATTTGAATAAGATTTTATGAATTAAATTTGATTTTATTTCATAACTTAAATTTTAAGATTTTATTGTTTGAAATCTAAAATCCAAAACAATAAAATTTGATGAGAATTCATTATTTTTTAACTTAATTGGATAAATTTATTATTATGAGTGTGTTTGGAGTTGTATAAAATTATATAAAATTGTAAATGTCAATGTCTCGAGTTTTTTATAACAAGTAAAAAAATTTAATTTTTATAGTCTCATAATTTAAGTTTGTAAAGATTTATAAAATTTTATATTTTTTTTTTCTTACTCCACAAACGCTGCCTATTTATCATATTTATTATATTTTTTATTTTTCATTAATTAGTCAAATTTGATATTTTTTAAATTAATTTAATTTAATTCTTAAATTCAAACATGTGTTTCAAATATAAAATTTTATTTACCAAATTAAATTAAATCAAATCAAATTATTTTTTTAAATTAAATTAATTTAAGAAAATAATGTTTACAAACGGAGTATATGTGAATATATACTTTTTTTTTTTCATTTTTATGTTAATAAATGTCTTATTCGATAAAAATGCTTACCTGCCCTTAAATTGTAGCATTCATTAATGAACTTGGCAAATTTTACCCAAAAAATGAAATATTACTTGCATTTTATAGATAAACTAAATTTTTTTACAAGAACATATTGTATAAACTATTATTATTTAACTACATATATAGGGATATCTAAGAGGATATATTAATTTTATTTTATTTTTTTAAAATATCAAAAAATTGCCTTGTTAGATAGTTAATAATGTACAAATAAAAACAAAAACTGTTAATAATGTAAAAATAAAAACAAAAACTCATTGTTATGCAATAGTCTTGTAATTTAATTTTAAAAATATTTAAAAGAGCATCACAATTTTTGGCTAATTTATTTGCACATGGTTGCGAGCTTGACAAATACTAGTTGTAACAATTTTTTTTCCCCTTTTTATACAAACACCAAATTCTATACATCAACTTTTGTATGTTTGGTAAATTTTTTTTACTGTAACAAAGTAAAAAAGTGAGAAAAAGTGGAACCCGTTGTTATATCAAATTACTATTGCAGAACAAAAAAGTGGTAAAAGTGTGGTAAAAGTTATTGTTTCACCAAACAATAAAATACTGTAGCAGAACCAACTTTTTGATTTTTTTATTTTTTTTAAGGGCCCAAGCGCACCCTAGATCAATGGTTAAAATTTTGTTTTATTTCATCAATGGTTGATATTCATTCCTGTGTCAAAGGCATGGATAAATACTAGTATCTATAAAATATAGATAGTAACTATCAAATTACAATTTATTCAATAAAAAAAATGGTTCATCTTACACAATATTAGATTTGGAGAAAGGAGATGAGAAAAAGAGGAGAAAATAAAAATTTTCTCTCTCACGCTATTTGATTTTTGGTTTGAAAAGAAAGAAAAATAAAATTAGGAAGGAAATTTAATTTGTTTCTTCCATTTTTTTTTATGTATTCTCTCTATTTTTTATTTATCATCTTTTTATATTCTCTTCAAATCAAACAGAGAGGGTGTGTTTGTTTGAGATTAACAAGGATAAATGTCATCCCTATAAAATTTTACTCTATTAATTATGATTAACATATTTCATAAAAGTTTATGCATATTAAGTGTTAAATGTTAATATGTTAGAGAGAGGAGTTAAAAAAAAAAAAAAAGGTAAAAAACCATGATAATAAAAAAATTAATAGTTATGTCTTAATTTTTAGCCATCATTTGGTAATCTAAAAAATATAAAAAAAATATAAAAATTTTAAAAATTTTTAAAACTTATTTACTTTTTATCTTATTATGTAAATTACGAACTCAAAACTTATCCTATTTTACCTTACTTCTTGCAACTTCAAACACACCTTAATCTCATATTAGAATTATAGCCGTTGCTGGGTTAAATGTATTTAAATAAAATAAATAAATAAATAAAAAGGTTAAAAACTCAATGACCTGATTTTGTTTTCGGACAATCATCTGAATTTTAAATCAACAACTGTCCCCAAAGGTGGGCCGTAACTTGACCTTGGTTTCTCAGTCAATCTCAGCCGTCAATCATAGTGATCATCGTCATCAAATTTCATGGACATTACTACGACACGACGAAGCTAAAATTCAACTCACGTGCTAGGTTGTTCGGTTTCGTAAAGGAGTGACGCCACGGTCGTTCACACCCCCCAAATGGTCAATAATTTCCACCTTTCCTGTGTATATTATATATATATATGCGGCTATGAGTTACGTCATAGCCCGCCATCTTCTTGCTGGGCTGGTCTTCCCAGCCTTTTGATTTTTCTTTGACAAAACAATCCACGCAAAAATAGAGTCTAAATGGTCATCTTCAACCTCAGCCGCCTTTGTTTAGGTTTATTCTTTCACTTCAACTCATTTGAATATTATTGCATTTCAGACCATTCGCAGCTGCTATATATATATATATATAAATTTATATGGTATTCCTTTAAATTTTCTGTCGTGGTCGAGCTTTTGAGTGCTGGGATTTGAGGTTTAGTTGTTTCTCATCTGGGATTGTCTTGTTTATGGTCTGGTGAAGTGTGTCTGAGAGAAACTGGTTTAACTTTAAATTAGTAAGTTGCCGTCTCGGAAATAAATAATCCCCAACTCGAACCCTAATGTCATTCTATTGATTATTAGTTTCTGTTTTTGGTTTTAGCCCTTGTCTGATCTGGGTTTGTCTCATTTCTGGATTTGGTAAATTGGGCATTTGATAATTCAGCCTGGTTTCGAGGTTTTCGGCACTTTGAATTTTGCGGGTTTTATTTGTTAGTTCTTGAGTTGGAACTTCTGGGGTTTTAAATATTTCGCCCTATGGTGGATTAGGTATAGAAAACCTCAAAATTGAAATTTTTGGAGCTATTTTGCTTTGCGAAATTGAAGTCACTTGTTTTTGAGCACTGTCGAAGAAATCTATATAGCAGGACTTTTGGGATTTTCATCTTTTTGTATCTTTTAGTTCTCATATAGCGAGCTTGTTTTTCAGGACTTTGGTTGATCTCGTGGGGATGTTGAATTGCCTGTTTAGAGCATTATTGAACCCTTAAAACTGGAATAGTGGTGAAGTCAATTACTGGGTTCTTTTCCTTTATCTGTTTGGTTAATGGGCAACAATGGCTAGTGTGTGAGGTGATTGTGGATTGTACTTCTCTTGCGCTCTCAGATCCTCTTCCTTTGTTATGATCGGGCACACATGAATTTAGCAGTGGTTCTGTGTTATCTCGTATTTCTGAAAGATGCAATTTAGGTGTAATGCTTCATTGAGAATGGAATTAATTGTTTTGAGCTTCTTGCTGCTGGTGCAATTGCCAAGAAGTTTTGCTTCTGGGTTGTCGATACAGTCGAAGGTTTGTGGCACCGATCACATCAGTTACTCGATCAACTCTGGTAATGATTTCTTTTATATAAATGGGAGATCAGTAGACAAAGATTTGTTCTGCAAGGCCCTTAAATTCTATCATGCGAACCATTGCTACATTATGGAAGATGATGGGAATCATTTCTGTGAACTTCCATTAGGTATGACCTATTATTGAAGTCTCTTTTCCGTTCTGCATTGACATTTGATCTAAACAATAATTTTAGGAAACAGATTTATATATTTATTTGGATTATTATTTTTTTATTATTTTTTTCTGGTGCTTGCAGTATGCTAAGGTTGTTGCATGTACTCCCTTTTCATATTATTTCACAGATGAGTTGCCTTTGGAGGTAGGAAGGAAGTTTTTGCACGAACTTGTAAGAGAAGAACCTGCAAAACGCAATCTTAATCAGAATGGACAACCAAGTCAAGAGAAAGATGCTAAGAGGTCTCGGTTAACCCAAAAGAACCTGGCCTTGGGAGCGTCAGGAATTTTTGTTCTGTCCTGCATTTTATTGTGTCCATGCTTTCATGCAAGAAGAAAACGAGCAGCACAGACTGTTCTTTCAAAGGACTTAAGTTCAAGTAAGTCAAAACATCCTCATGTTTTGATTTCAATAATTTTCATATTGAGATTTTGAATCTTGTTGATATGGAACTTGGAAATTTCTTAAACACATACATGAAAGCATGGAATTTTTTAAAAAATGAGTATCCAATATATTAATCTATATATTGATAGGTAAAAATAAGATGTATTAAGGATGCGTTTGGAGGGGCAAAATGTCAGTAAAAATTGACAGAAGTTACAACCTCATAATTCGTGCAGTGAGAGAAAAAGTTACAATTTTTTGAAGATTTTTTGAGTTTTTAGTGAAATTTGGTGTTCCAACCGGAGCCCAAATAAGGTACCACCCATCTACAGAGAGGAGGGAAACCAAAAACAAGGGCCTCCATACTAGCTACTCAAAAACCTCCACAAATCAACAAATTGATTCTCATATGGTTTTACACCAACTGAAAACCAACTGTACTAAAGGAGAAGATGATTCTTCGATTTAAACAGAGGGACCTCCTTCCCTTGAAAGGGTCTAGCATTGCACTTTCTCCAAATAATCCACATTAAAATATGCATAACTAACGATTACTCTCTTTTTCCATTTATTAACTCGTGCTCCCCCCATGCCAAAACAAGATCCTTAACTTGTTGCGTGAACACTCAAGCCATCCCCAATTGATCAAGAATTAAAGATCACAGATCTCTTGCCACCGAGCAATGAATGAATTAAAGACATCCCCAATTTTTATGTTTGTCAAAAATTGTTGTCTTCATGGAGGCAAGCCCGTTGCTATGGGGTCTCGATATTAAAGAAGGTTGACAATCTCCATATTGTTGTATGAGGAAAATGCAATTACAAACACCAGCCTAGACATAGGCATGGCTCTGAGCATTCATAGATGAAGATTGTTGAATCTTGGAGCCATATTCATATGGTGCAAGTGCCAAGCTGCATATAAATAGAGGCAATGCTCGTTTTGAAGGATGTGCCTTGGCGAGACACCCATTTTGGGTTGTGGTGAGACACCAAGTAAAGAGTAGGATGAGACATTGGGTGGTGAGTCATTCTGTTGTGTATAATGACAAGAGTTGTGATTTTCCCGTATATTTGTAATTTTCTCTAGTTGTTTAGTAAATATTTCTCCTGTCTTTGCACGTGAATGTGGGCATCATGTCGAACCGCATAAGTCATGATGTGCTTTGTATCCTGCATCTTGTTTACTTTTTATTTTTTTATTTTTTATTTTTTGTTTCCATTTATAAGTTATCTACTTCGTTACCATACGCAACTAAACCTATGGAGATGTGTATTCCTCAGGTCTGTGCTATGTCCAGTTTTAGAATGATTAAAAAATGATGGGATATGTTTAGATTCATGTTTGGAGCATGTCTTTAGAATGATTAAAAAATGATGGGGCACATTTAGATTCATGTTTGGAGCACGTCTGGACAAGTGTCAGCATTCGGCACAAACAAAACTCATTATTATAATGCAACAAAAATAAAATGATAGTGGGGTGTTTTCTCAAGGTATAATTCGAAGAAGCAGAAGACTAGTTCTAGGTAATGTACTCATTTTTTGTTTTTTCAATTCTATTTTGTTCTTTCTTTGCATAACGTAATTCTATATTAGTGTTTAACAAGACGTACATTTTTTTGGCTTGCCAAGTTCTTAAGGGCCATTGATTCAGAAAATTGGTTCCAGTTAGCTTTCTCAGGGTGTGGACATTTTTTTTTCTTTTTGAATTTTATTTGCACTCTCTTTCCATAACCTAATATATTTATTAATAGGCTTGCTTAAGTAATGATACATTTTGGCTCACTGAGTTCTTAATGCCCGATAATAACTGGAACATGTTCTTGCAGGGGATTCAGTTTCCGAAAAGATCCCAGCCAGTCCACTACGAGTGCCAGCCAGTCCACTACGAGTGCCACCTAGCCCTTCTAGATTCACCATGTCTCCAAAACTCAGTAGAGTTGGATCAATACATCTAAATATGAATCAGGTTGTTAGAGCCACCCAAAATTTTTCACCATCAACAA
>JAVXUM010000021.1:23777645-23788963 GCA_035590655.1 Pouteria glomerata
TTTCTTTCACATCATACATCAAATCATATTTTTTATCCCACTTTATATTCCACCAACCAAACACTAAAAAAATAATCCCACATAAAAAAATAATCCCATCTTTTATCCAATCCCATATATTATCTCCGTGGACCCCACAGTATTACTTATCCCCCATCATCCCATCCCAACAATCAAACGCAGCCATATTGTGTAGCTAGACATCTAAGGGTGGCTTGGGAATTAGGACGCTAAGGTTGCTTAGCCAAGCCTCACTTGACATTCGGCTAAAGGGGTTCGCTTCCAGTCATTTATAGGCTCCTAAATGTTCTCCAATCATATTATCGTGACTTGTATTTGTAAACACAGGGCTGGAATAGATCCATACTTTAATGGTCCCAACTTACCAAATCTGTATAGCAGAAAGTCAGAAAACATTTTAGCAAACGAACAGCTTGCAGTTTAAACGCTGTGTTCGAGAACTTAAAGAAAGAAATTGAAGAATGACAATTTTAACCAAAAGCTTTTTTTGAGTCCACGCCTCTACCATTCTCTGAAGATAAGAACAAGAACATGTGCAGCTATAGATGAACAGCACCAAATAGAGATCTGTCGAGCAATAGAGCCAAATAACCATCAAAAACATCGACTCTCAAACCCATCAATGGTTCATGGTGATTGTTAAAACAGCAAACAAGAAGACTCATTCAAGAAAAAATATTTGAATTTTGAGCAAAGATATACTATAAAGCACAAAAACTTTCAAATGAGTGTCGTCTACGAAGCACAGATACAAATACAGGAGCGGATACGAATACAGGTACAGATATGGAATACGACAATCTTCAAAAAATGAAGACACGGACACGGCAAAAATACGCCAAAAAAATAAAATAAAATATATATTTTATTTAAAATATTTTTGAAGATAGCATCTATATACTACCAAACATTATACAAATAACAATTATATAGCATGAAAAATATCATTCAATTCATAAATTAACAGAATATGTATTATGTATTAAGTTATATTTTAATTATTTACAATTTGACCCCTAATTAAATTTTATCATATTAATTTTACCCCCGAATAAAGTTTGAAATATTACATTTGGACCCCCACCATATCTCCAAAGTATCCTTCTTGTATCTTTCTCGTATCCCTGCTGTATCCTAACCGTATCCCATGCAAAATCAAAAATAAAAAATTAGGATACACCACATGGTGTATCCGATATGCATCAGGCCGTATCCGGGTATCCGATAAGAATACGACACCTAATTTGAAGTATACATGCTTCATAGGGTTTCGTCATTGTATTTGACACATATCGAACACACACTCCTCGAACGCACCACATTACGTATCATATTATTTATCATTTTTTCTTTATTATACGTGCTTCATAGGGTTTCGTCATTTTATTTGACACATATCGAACACACACTCCTCGAATGCACCACATTACGTATCATATTATTTTATCATTTTTTCTTTATTTACTTTTATCATTTTTAACTCAAACATATGATTAAAAAAAACCTAAATTTGAGTCGCCAAAACACCAAAATAATAAAATTTTACAAGATAAAGTACAAAAACCACTCTTATACTTTACCTTCAATGTCACTTTAGTCCCACACGTTTCAATTGTAACAGTTAAATCCCAACACTTTCGGTCAAGCACCAGTTCGATCCTTTCGTTAATTGGTCGTTACACACAACCGTTAGACTTACGGTAAAAAGGTAATTTCACATGGTAAAGTACAAAAATCACCACTACAATTTACCCTCGGTGTCACTTTAATCACTCACGTTTCGATTGTAACAGTCAAATTCCTATACTTTTTCCGGTGTATATTTGAAATATATTTTATTAAATTCTTTTTAATAAATAATATAAACTAAAATATATTTTATTAAATTATATAACATATTTTAATTTGAAATATATTTTATTAAATTATTTTTAACAAATGATATAATTAAATTATATTTAATATATTTTCTTCTCATTGAATTAATTATTTTTAATAAATAATCTAATGAAATTAATAATATTTAATTTAGTTTAATTAATATGAAATATATTTTATTAAATTCAATTAATTTTTTTAAATTAATAAAATTAAATATTTTATTTAAACAAATATTAATGTATGTAAACAAAATTGCATTTCCAAATACAATTTTAATTTTTATTTCAGAAAAAAAAGACAACAAAAAACAAAAATCAAAAAATATAAAAAGTTAAATACAAATAAAAAAAAAAAAAAAAAGCAACGTTACCAAACAATCCTAGAATCTCTATTTTTTGAATTTCCTGTTTCTCTAATTTTCTCAATGTGTACATTATTTATATATATATTCAACTTGAGAGGACACATTTATCTATGCAACTCTTTTGATTTTATTCCATTAATTATAACTATTAGTGAAACCATCGAATCACTTTTTAATAAAATATTTAATTTTATTAATTTTTTAAAAAATTAACTGAATTTAATAAAATATAGAGCTTTTTATGAAAATATCCCTCCAACTATCCATCTTTTTTCTATTTGGTCTTCAAACTATCAAACGCACCTATTACATTCTTGAACTATCCACTTCCATTCTATTTGGTTCAAACACTAACTCTATCTATTAAAGTTAATGAAAAAACTGTCATGTGCAAGTTATGTGATCGTTTTCACCCCAATCAAATCTATTAAGGATCATATCCTCCGTTAAATCCATGAAGACAAGATCATGTTTAATAGTTACTGTTAGATATTAACATAAATATAGTAGGAAAATAGTCAGTTTCCTAATTTCCTAATATGTATAGTTTCCTAAGAAGTAGAACTCGTGTATATAAATATGAGCAGGAACGCAGCCCTAACACAATATATACAATCTTTATTTCTTCAATTTAATTCAGCTTTCTCAACATGGTATCAGAGGCATGGTACCGTGAGAAACCCAAACCATCAGAAATTGTCAACCCAATCCAGTCCCGTCGGCGTGAACAATCGCTCGGTCCAGTCCCGTCAGCGTGAAGTCCTAGACCCATCGGGTGTCGCTCGTTCCAGTCCGGTCGAGTGTCACTCGTTTCAGTCCCGTCGTCGTTAACCCTCGTCGCTCCAACAGCGTCGATCGTCGCTCCTTGTTCCAACAGCGTCGCTCGTCACTTGTTGTTCCTCACTCATCGACTTGTCAGAAGCCTTATTGGTTACCTGTCCATCGTAGCCACTCGTTGTCGACCGGTGTTCATCATCGCCTAGCATCGATCGTCCAGCATCAAGTGTCTTCGATTGCCGATCAGAGCAGAGTTACTTGTTGCTCGCAACTTCAAAGTCTGTTCTTGGTCACTCATCTATCTGTTCCTGTGTGCACTCGTCAATCGATACTCATTCCACAATATCCTGATTCCACCAAATAAAAGTAAGTCTTTTCATTATTTGCTAGGACACTATGGAACCTAAATCTGATTTCACCACTGTTGGCTCATCTACTGTTTCAACCCAGCATATTACCCAACTCACTACTAGGAAGTTAAACGGAACCAATTATATATAGTGGTCTAAAGCTGTTAAAATTGCTTTAACGGGATATGGAAAACAAAAATACCTCACTAGTTCACCTCCACCATCAACTGATGCTACCTATGATACGTGGGTTCAGACAAATGCATATCTTGTTAGTTTACTCTGGAATTCTATGGAACCTCATGTGGCTGATGTGTACTCATTTGGATACATGTAAAGAGATTTGGGAGTATGTTCGTTTGTTATTTTCTAGTGACTTAACTCGCATGCATAATCTGTCTTGTGAGTTTTTCCAATTGCAGCAGTCTGGCAAGTCAGTTACAGATTATTTTGCTTCCCTAAAACGAATCTCTGAGGAATTGAATTCTATTCAGCCATTATCCCAGGATATCAATGAGATGCAAAAGTTGCGTGAACAAATGGTTCTTCGATTTCTCGCTGGTCTTGATCCTGAGTTTGAACCAGTAAGAGCTCAGATACTTAGTGGGGGCTTCTCTTCCTTCATTCACTGAGACTTATTCCAGAGTTATGAGGTCTGTACCCCGAGATTCATCTTCAGTTAGTCAAGATACCTCTAAGTCTGCTCTTGCTAGCCAAATACTCCCATCTCCCTCTGATAGTCGTGATAATCGTGGTACCCGTCGAGGTGGTCGTGGCGGACGAGGAGGTCTTGGTAGAGGATCACGACCAAAATGCACAAATTGTGGAAAGTTAGGACATGTTCATGAAAAATGTTGGGATTTATTTGGCAAACCTCCACATATGGCACATGCTGTCTCCTCTAATCCTTCTACAGAAATCTCCACCACCAGTGAACACTCTCAGACAGTGACTCTTTCAGGAGAAGGGTATTCAAGACTCTTACAGTACCAGACAGCTCATCAGGCTTCTCTTCCTACTACTTCCCTTGCTACTACTCATCAAGGTAATTCTCTTGCATGTTTCTCCACTCATTCTCCTACTCCTTGGATTATCGACTCCGGTGCTTCTAATCATATGTCTGGAACATCCACATTATTTTCTGACATTCAATATTCTAATTCTCTAAAAGCAGTTACTCTTGCAAATGGCTCTACAACTTCTGTTAGTGGTAATGGTACCGTAATCCCTTCTAAATCTTTTTCTTTATCCTTAGTGTTATATGTCCCTTCTTTCCCATTTAATTTAATGCCTGTGAGTAAACTTACAAAACACCATAATTGCTCAGTGACATTCTTTCCTGATTTTGTTATTATTCAGGATATGACGACAAGGGAGACGATTGGAGGAGGCATGAAGCTGGAAGAGTCTATCACTTTGATACTATAGGGCCTAAAGCTTGTTCTGCCATTACTTCTCCCATTGAGATTCATTGTCGCCTTGGTCATCCGTCTTTAAAAAAGTTGAAGTCATTGTGTCCTAATCTAAGTCATTTAAATTCTTTAAATTGTGAGTCTTGTCAATTGGGAAAGCATCACCGTGTGTCTTTTGCTTCCCGAGTCAATAAGAGGTCATCATGTCCTTTTTATTTAGTTCATTCAGATGTTTGGGGCCCTAGCCGTGTCACTTCAAAGTTGGGATTTCAGTATTTTGTCACATTTATTGATGATTTTTCAAGACTTACTTGGATTTATTTAATGAAAAGTCGCTCAGAATTATTTTTTATTTTTCAATCTTTTTGTGCTGAAATTAAAACTCAATTCGGTGTGCTTGTGCAAATTCTTCGTAGAGATAATGCCAAGGAATATTTCTCTAATCCTTTTACTGACTTTATGGCTTCTTTAGGCATTATTCACCAATCTTCTTGTTCCCATACACCACAACAAAATGGGATTGTTGAAAGAAAGAATTTGCATTTAGTTGAAACTGCTCGTTGTCTTCTAATCCACATGAATGCTCCCAAAATCTTTTGGAGTTATGCTATTTTAACTGCATGTTATTTGATTAACCGAATGCCCTCATCTATCTTGGATAATCGTACTCCATATTCTGTGTTGTTCCCAAACCAACCATTGTATTCTATTCCACCTCGGATTTTTGGTTGTGTTTGTTTTGTCCATCAGCTTATTCCTAGATCTGATAAATTAGATCCCCGTGCTCGTAAGTGTATTTTTCTTGGGTACTCCAAGGTACAAAAAGGGTATCGTTGCTATAATCCTTCTCTTAATCGCTTCTTTATCTGTGCTGATGTTACTTTCTTTGAGTTTACCCCCTTTTTCACTCAGTCACAATCTTCAGATATACTTGATGAGAGTCTCCCTCTACCTCTTCTTTCTGCTGAACCAGTTCCAGTTAATTAGTCAAGTCCAGCTTATCATTTGTCTCACCCTAATTTACAGGTCTACACTAGACGTCGTGCAGTGACTGCTCCACCTGAAGCTTCATGTGCTCCACCATCAGCTTCTCCGATGACGTCCAATCCTCCCAACGAGTTAGATCTTCCTATTGCTCTCCGAAAGGGTAAACGCACTTGTACTTCTCATCCTCTTTCTAATTTTGTCTCTTATGATGCATTATCCCCTTCTTATCGGTCATTTATTGCGTCTTTATCTTCTGTTTCTATCCCTAACTCTGTTTCTGAAGCATTCTCCCATTCTGGCTGGAGTGCTACTATGGAAGAAGAGATGTCTGCTCTTCGAGCTAATAGTACTTGGGAATTAGTTCCTCTTCCTCCTGGCAAGTCCAAAGTTGGGTGTCGCTGGGTGTACATGGTTAAAGTTCAACCTGATGGCACTGTGGATAGACTGAAAGCTCATCGAGTTGCCAAGGGATATACACAGGTTTATGGCCTGGATTTTTTGAGACGTTTTCTCCTGTTGCTAAAATTGCCTCCATCCGTCTTATTATTTCTTTGGCAGCAGTTTATCATTGGTCTTTACATCAGCTTGATGTGAAGAACGCATTCTTTTATGATAATCTAGTCGAGGAAGTTTATATGAAGCAACCTCCTGGTTTTGTTGCTCAGGGGGAGTCTGAGTTAGTTTATAAATTGAAAAAGTCATTATATGGACCAAAACAATCTCCTCGAGCATGGTTTGGCAGGTTCAGCACCGTTGTCACTAAGTTTGGTCTAGTTTGTTGTAGTGCAGATCATTCGGTATTTTATCGACATTCACCTAATGGCAGAATTTGGTTACTAGTATATGTTGACGATACTGTCATTACAGGTGACGATACACAAGGAATTATTGATCTAAAGAGCTTCCTCCAAAGCAAATTTAGGACGAAAGATTTGGGTCCGTTAAAATATTTCTTAGGGATTGAGATTGGCAGGTCACAAATGAGTATTTTTCTCTCTTAAAGGAAGTATGTTCTTGATTTATTATCTGAGACTGGTATGTTGGGCTCTAAACCAGTGGACACTCCAATGGATCCAAATACTAAACTAGAGACAGATAAGGGGGAGTTGTTACTTGATCATTGTCAGTATCGCAGACTAGTTGGAAAGCTAAATTACTTAACAGTTACAAGACCAGATGTAGCATTTGCTACGAGTGTGGTTAGTCAGTTTTTGGATTCACCTCGCAGTTGTCATTGGGATGCAGTTATTCGAATTTTGAGATACCTAAAAAGTGCACCTGGTAGAGGCCTATTATACAAGGACAATGGACACACTTTAGTTCAAGGGTACACTGATGCAGACTGGGTTGGGTCACCATCAGATAGAAGGTCCACAACTAGATACTATATCTTTGTTGGAGGCAATTTTGTATCTTGGAAAAGACAGTGATAGTTCGATCAAGTGTTGAATCAGAGTATAGAGTTATGGCACATACGTCTTGTGAGATAATATGGATACAACATATGTTGGAGGAGTTAGGAGTTCATTATTCACAACTCATGGAATTACTGTGTGATAATCAGGCTGCTATTCATATTGCTTCTAATCCAGTATTTCATGAGAGAACCAAACATATTGAAGTTGATTGTCATTTTGTTAGAGAGAATATTTTACAGAATATAATTAAAACTGGTCATGTGAAATCTAAAGATCAGCTTGCGGATTTATTTACCAAAGCTTTGAGAGGATCTAGGGTGAGATTCATTTGTACCAAGCTAGGAACATATGATGTATATGCTCTAGCTTGAGGGGGAGTGTTAGATATTAATGTAAATATAGTAGGAAAATAATTAATTTCCCAATTTCCTAATATGTATTTCCTAAGAAGTAGAACTCTTGTGTATATAAATATGAGCAAGAACGTAGCCCTAATACAATATATACAATCTTTATTTCTTCAATTTAATTCAGCTTTCTCTACAGTAAGTACTGAATTTCCTGAAAGATCCCCTAAGGCTTCATATTGCATTTGCCAAAGTATCACAGTGAGATTTCCTGAAAGTTTCCCCGTAATAACCTACTAAATAGACCAATTGCATCTACCGTTTCCCATTAATACACCCTCAAAACAAGACAAGGCAACATGCAAACCTACTTATGGCTAGAGTTATGAAAATCATCTAATGCACCTATTTAGCACATTTTCCCATCCAGTGTAGAGTGAACTCCAAGGGCCTCATATATCAACAATTTATCCACTGGATCACCAATTCAAAGTAGGCAGTCATCCAAAGAGAGGTACACAACTCAACTATGTTACATGAACTTTTTTAAATGTCAGCGGATACTTAACAATTACGGACGATTGGATAAGGGCCGTATGATATGTACATCCATATATAGTTAGACATCAATAAAGATAAATCAGCAATTCAATTTTAGCCAATAACTAGGTATAAAACTTGTATGAAATAATTCAATGACATCTTGTGAATACCATATTATCTTAAAAATAAAATAATTATGTTAAATGTAAATGAATATTATCTTGTGTCTCTATATAGTAAATAAGATAACAGCTGGATGCCCGTACACAATACCCATAAATACCGATTCAATACAGCTACTACCAACAACTGAATATTACCTTAACAACCAAAGTCCGGAGAGAAAATATTCCCGGAGCGTCCACACCATTCAAGTAGGCTTTCACTTCCGGTATTCCCGAACCAGCAGCCTCAGGCGATATAAACGCCGTGATTACGCTCGAGAACAAGGTGAGCACGAAGTTAGAAGTAATAAATACAAGAAACGCCGTCGCATACCTAGACACCAAAAGTTCCACGAATTCAATCGGCATATCATCGACAACTCCAATTGCACAATAAACCAACAAAATTCACAAATTTTATGCAGTCCTAACGACCTGTTAGCCAGCATCATGTTCGAAGTAATCACGAATTTCTCGCCGGCGATGTTCTCGACGGCGAGATTGTTGGTGAATCCGACCAAGCTGACAATGATTCCGATAAGGAAACAGAAAATCCATTTCATGAATATGTACTGGAATATCTGGATCTTGCCCCGACTCCGCCAGTCTTGCTTGAAAAATTCGTTCTCAATGAGCCTTCCAGTTCGCAAAACAACCAATCAGCAACTCAATTGTAACACGCAGACACAGAACAGTATATATATATATATAGAGAGAGAGAGAGAGAGAGAGAGAGACGAACTCATAGTCTAAGCTCTCGACGGGGCAGACGTTGGAGCCGACGATGGCGACCTGAGAGGTGGTGTTGGAGGTTGATCGGCGGAGGGAACGAGGGAGGAGCGGTTGAGTTGCAGAGACCTCTTCTGCATTGTTGGACATGGCTTTGACTGATCAGTGAACGAGATGGCCGAAAGAGGAAGAGAGAGGGAAGTTTCAATTGGAGAACATCTAATTGCTCTGAGAAGAGCGACGAGTTGAATGTTGGATACAGATGGAATACACAGCACTCATGAAGCGGTGGATTTTTGTTTTTGTTCTAATGTGATAATAGAAAGAAATTTGGAAAAGGTTGTTCAGAAAAAACAATTCAGAAAATTACTGTTGGCCCAAAAACTATGTCCCCAATTTTAGGTTCTCAGAATATATATTTTTAATTTTTGATTAATGAACAAGTTTTTTTCACATAATTTATATTCTGATTTTTTCTGATTAACTATGTGATAGGGTG
Source organism: Pouteria glomerata (assembly GCA_035590655.1). Classification (NCBI taxonomy): domain Eukaryota; kingdom Viridiplantae; phylum Streptophyta; class Magnoliopsida; order Ericales; family Sapotaceae; genus Pouteria; species Pouteria glomerata. The sequence goes on from JAVXUM010000021.1 coordinate 23,787,138, forward strand.
TACTCAACCGAACACTCATATCTTATTGATATTCGTGACTTGACTTGACCGACCAACTGATTGTACAATCCGGAAGTTTGGTCAATCTTGCCAAATATACCAACCAACCGATCATACGGTCGGGAGATCTCGGTTAATCCTTTTAATAAGACAAAAATGCTTACGTCATTGTCACGCGTATAACCATTTTCTAACATATTTCGTGATACTCACCTATAAGGAGTAGCCTGTCAACTAATAGTTTTGATAACTAATTAAGTGATATCAGAATTGGTAATAGTGAATATACGTGGCACATTCTGATTGAACAAAAAGTATAATTTAGTATTGTTTTCATATCCAGTGTCCATGCAACCCCAGCATGTGTCTATATATACATCTTCACTTTCGGTGCCTAGGTATACACAACATTCTATCTTACTGTTACTCTATCAAAATATTTTCTCAGCTCTTTTGTTAATTTAAGTATTGAAAGCTCTTTAACAAGCACCACACTGGTGTCAAGATAATAGTTCTCAGCAATCTAGATTCAATTTAGATTATTCTATACTCATCCGGATTTATTATATTATCACTATGCGTTTTCTATATCCATGAATTTTTTTTTCATAGTTTACATCTGTGGTTTTTTTTTTGTTTTTCAGAATTTATATACATTTTTAATTTATATTTTTTATTTTTTTATTAATTATTTTTATGGTTTTCAGAATTTATAATCTGATTTTTTTGGCAAAGTGTGAGAGTGATTTGTTACTTATCAGTTGGAGCTAGATTCTAAAAACAAAATTATCAAGCAATGAATTCCAAAAATAAAAAAATAAATAGATCGATATGCGTTTTCTTTTTAAGTCAACATAGATATAGATTCTGAAACTAAAATAATAATTTCTAACATCAAACAAAAATTAAGAATATAAAAAGGGATATATTTCATTCAACTTTTTCATTAATTGAAATTATACGCAATTGTCTCTTTCTTTTCATCCAATGTTATGCATAACCATGATACCGTTAACTAGTAACCACTTTATACAAAAATTCAACCTAATTCAAAATTATAATGCTATAAATACTTTATTTTATAATAAAAATATTTTTTAAATAAAATATTGAGAAGATGATTTAGTAAAAATAATTTTGTATGTCTAAATTTTTTGACAAGTGGGCAACGCCATCTTAATTTTTTTAAAAAATTCATTTATAATATGTGAATTACTTTCATGTGATTAAAATTTTTAATTGTAATTTTTTTTTTCAAATGTTTCCTATTATAATAAATTAATTTTTAATAATAATGATACTTATGGCTTTGTTTGATAAATTTTTTTTGTTTAAAAATTAATTTTTTTATACATTAATTTACTTACTTTGGTAATTTTTATGGAAGGTTCATATGACCCCATTAAATGACTTAAGTATGATGACAAAAGTTTAAATAACCAAAGTTTGCGAAGAAAAGAAATTAAAATTTAATTTGATTAAGATAGAAAATAAAATAAAATAAAAATTATTTTTAGTATGTTTGTTAAAAATATAAATATAAATGGAATTCACTTTAGTGTTTAAAATATTTTTTCCATTCTATTTTACCAAACTAAACATAAATGTTTTATCAAAATTTAAAAATTTTTATTTATGAAAGGTAATTATGCCTATTCAAACTATAAGAATAACTAGCTAAAATGAGTAGTTTTGTAATTTCTCTTGATAAAATAAAATAAAATAAAAGTTATTTTAATCTTTAAATATTTTTCTCAATTCTCTTGTATCAAAATAAACTTAAATTTTGTCAAAATTTAAAAAAAAAAATTATTTATGGAATACAA
>JAVXUM010000021.1:23789063-23801304 GCA_035590655.1 Pouteria glomerata
CCAAACCCCACAATGGCCAAAACCAGAGCAATAATCGGCCACTAAAGCAGACTTATCCGTAGCAAGCGCATAAATTTTTGGTTAGTAGTTGTATCTTTACAAAATAAATCATGAAGTAGCACAATTTGAGTCATCGCATCCACTGACCAGAAGGTACACAGAAAAGGCATAAACAAAGCACTTGAAGTGGTCTTAGAAACAATATCGATCCAATTACCGAAAAAAAAAACAATATCGATCCCTGAAATCTTTTTTTTTTTATAAGTAAATGTAATATTGAACTCAAAAACAAAATCAAGGGGATGCCACTTGACAATTGACGATTTAATGAGAAGAGGAGATTTCAGCAAACGGATGCTACTTGTGAGCAGGGAGAAACTATAGACCATTTATTCATATATTGCAATTGGAGTAGAAATGCATCGGAATTGATTTTGTCGATGCTCGGTATGCATTGGGTGTCTCCAAGGGATATGTGATCCTTCTTTGTGATTGGCGGGGGTGCAAGTTTGGTTGTGAGACAAAAGCAGCTTGAAACTTTGTGCCTTTTTGTCTGTTCTGGCTTGTAAGGAGGGATAGAAACAGGAGAATTTTTTAAGGAGAAGAGTTACCTTCGCATAAATTTAGGAGTTTGTTTGTTTCCACTTTATATAGTTGGATAGCGGGAGGAGTGGATGCAAATATGAAGTCTTTTTTGAGATTTACAGGGGTTTTGTTAGCGTAGAGAAGTATATGGTACGATTGTAAACACTGATTTGAGCGCTGTCTCAGTGAGAAGCCAAAACAGGTTAGTCAGTAATTGATTAAGAGATGTTTTCCAAACTAGAAACTTAGAACCAAGAGGTCAAATGACACCAATCTTCTGCTGGAGATTCCTACTTGGATACCAAAAGGCTCAAATTTAGACAATGTGCAATATCATTTGATAGCAGTGTGCAATGCACACATGATTTGTGAAATTCACATCATTTCCTACCATCCTTCATATTTAAAGGAAGTTTTTTTGTAAGTTAAATCAGTTAATAACGGAATCCCTTGGCTGACAAGAACAAAAAATCTTCAACAAAAAAAAAATTTTGTCAGATGTTAAAAAAGAACCAGAATGACAAAAAGGTTTTGCATTAGGAGGAGCTCAATGAAATGTTCATGTCAAACATATTTCAAATGTTCAACATCACGCCATCCAAAATTAAAGTCACCGGCAGACTGGATTTAAATTTAGGTGCTTATTAACATTTAAAGACGCTTTTTGGGGAAAAGGCATGATAAGGGGTTTGCTTTTTCTTTTTCGATCAATAAAATTAGTTTTACTGAAAAAGGCACGAGGGGTTGCCATCATATACAACAAACCTTGCCAACATAATATTGACTGAAACACCATGTTTTCTACTAAGGACAGACTTAAAAAAAAAAATAGAAATAAAAATAAACATGGTAAGGGATCAAGGAACATATATTACCCACAGATGCTAAAGCAGTAATTTGAAAAAAGAAGGGGGTATAGTTATTTCTTAACTGATGGTCTTTCTACCCTTTTTAAAGAAGAGAGAAATGAATTGCAATATTTTCAGCTCACCAAAACCAAAGTATCAAAATCACAAGATATGCATTCACTATGATGTTAAAATAAATAACATAAACATGCATGCATCCACATGTATACATATATATATGCCTTTGGTTATATGCCAATAAAAGATTTTAATAAGATATATGCAAGCAAATAGTAAGGCACAAGGACGACTGAGGTGAGGCAATCTAGAAATTTACACTAAGACCCCATTGTTTTTTCTCCCCTTTACTGAGAAATTATACTTTTGCTCCAATGACTCCACTTATTACAAACTCTAGGGCCGTAACCTCTATCAATAAAATGCAAGCAAGTCAAGTCACACGAAGATTGAATTTGTAAACAACAACAATCATTCTTTTCTGAATTTTACTAAGATATCTAAAGCAAACCCAATCAGGTAAGAAATATATATATATACCTGCAGGTTTAGATCATCAACACTTCCCCCATCCCCTTCTCTGCCACTGCCAATCCAGTAATTTAAGAGAGAACCCATAATGCTCCAACAAATGCAAGTTAATCAAGGCAGGAGATTGAGAATGATGCCCAACCAGACACTAAGAGAAATCTTGAAGCCGAACTAGAAAGCAGGCCCTTCACATTTGACTTGCTTCAAGGCATATTCTTTTAACACAAGGCTAACATCTTCCACCACCCCCAACCTTCGAAACCAACCGACTAGTACTTGTGATGCTTCTCTTCCAAGCATGATACCATCGCTCTCCAAATCTATCAAAAAGTCCAGTGCCTTGTTGAGCTTTTTCTGCTTTTCATAAGCGACCAAAATCAGAGCTACACATTTATCACTGGGTTCAAGACCAGCCAGTCTTAGATTCTCAAATGCAATACAAGCCTTGTGAGTTTGATTTGCCACCACATATGCATTTATGAGAAGACCACAAAGCTTGGCATCAGGAATGATGCCTGCAAATTGAATTACATCAAACACCCTTTGAGCCCCTTCGCTATCACCAATCATGGAATATGCTCTCAGCAAGGCTTTGTAAACCTCTCTTCCAGCATAGGTTTCTTGGGCTTCCATTTCTTTAAGTAAATTCTCTCCATGGTCAAGCATACCAGCTCTAACATAAGCCATGATCATCGACCCATACGACCTCTTATCCAGTGGCACACCAAGCAGCTTCATTTCTTCAAATGTATCTTCAGCTAGTTTAAGATTCCCAACCTTGCTATACATGTTAATTAGAGCAGTTAGCATCACCTGATCGCACAGGAAGCCTCTTCTCTTCATGGCCAATAGGGTATTTTCGGCATCTTGCAGCCTGTTCTGCTTTGCATAACCATCAATTAACTTGGTATAGTCACGAATATTGGCTTCAAATGATTCTTCTAGAAGCGCAAGTTCTGCTACCTGTGAAAAATGGAATGGGCAATGAAAATCAGAAGCAATTTAAAAGTTAATAATTTGATATGCTCCATTCACACACATAAGAACACATTGCAGAAAACAAGTTCAAAATCAGCGCTTTCATTTCTTTTTTTCTTTTTGTTGTAGTCAGAGTGAATTAACTTTCATTAAATGCTAGTAATGATAAAGGCTTTGATGCCCCCATTGATCACAAAATTCACTGAAAGAAATGTGCTACATATAACAGGTAGCTGTAAAGGATAACAACATGGGTTAGTTCAAAGGTTAGCCAATTGAAGCAAAAAATCTGTAGCTCGAGGTCTGTACCCAATTGACTCTTCGTAGCACAATGTATTGAGATTGATATTATAACAAAAGAAAGCTACTCTTGTAAGTCATTTTGTATTATCTTCCTAGATATTTTGTTGCCCAAAAACAAACATCTTTGCTGAAGGGAAACTTAGACATGCATAATTTGCAAGTTGTCACTAGCTTCTATGCATAATTTGCAAGTCGTTGCCAGCTTAATTTACTCCAAAACAAACCAATCATCCTAGTAACTATCAATTAATAAGCAATGTTCGTGGATTGCTGAATAGACAGATTAAATTAAATTTTCTTGGAAGTTGTCTAAGAAGGTGGCACCAAGTTACATCAACTAGACAATTCCTACCCCATAAAGCCTGCAGTAAATCCTTTGTCAAGCACTATATCAAGAAGTGAATGGTATTACATCTTCCAACTTCAAGAACAACTAGACAATTTCAAAAGCAATTGACAAGTTTGAAAACATCAATATATGCAGGTGCCAATGAAGTTGAAAAGACCATATAAAAAACAAAAGAATGACAGCTTCAAATTTCCATCTAATAGTGGCTGCAATCACTTATGGATAAAAGAGTAATAATCCAATAGGGTTCAGGCAAAAGCACAACTTGTCGAACTGAAACATCAAGCTACTTCAAAAAATTAGGAGGTATTCATAACCACTAGCAAGAAAACCACTAGATGGTTAGAGCAATTAAAGGTGTGCCAGGCAAGGACTCCAGATCCTCTGTCCCACTCTATGCCCCATCTTCCCTTGTGCTAACACATGTACACAACTAAATGATAAATTGGTAATTACTAAATGTACGCACGTGTCCTTAAAACTTGAATCACGTTTAAATTTAGTAATTATCATTTAGTTTTGTGCACACATGCCAACACCAGAGAAGACGGGATACAGAGTGGCACCATTGTAGGACAAAAGATCTGGACTCGACAAGAAGATGGTCTAAGGAGAATATAGCAACTACTAGCTAATTGAGATTCACATAATGGATTGATTATGAATTGTAAAAATTCATTATGGGTTGCCTCAATTACCATTCGAACATTAGAATGGAGCTTCTCCCCCTTTTTTTTTAATTTCCCAGAAAAACAAGTGTACATTTAAAGCAAGTGCATTTAAGACAACAATTACCATTGCCATGACATAGGCTCCATTTGGTGCAAAACAAAATAATACAAAACTCTATAAATCTCTATAGACACAAATTACGAGACTGCAAAATTTAAATTTTTTGCTCACTGCACAAAACACAAGACACTAACTTTTATAATTTTATACAATTTTGCATAACTCCAAACACACCCATAATGATGAATGGTTCTAACCCCAAGAGGTAACTCAACTGGTAAGATCTTAGGTTTTACTTCCTGATAGCCACTAGTTCGAATCTCCTTAAGAATGTAGAAAGATTGATCTTCCAAGTTTTCAGTAAAGATGCACAAAAGGTAAAGCATGCCCACCTTCCCAAGGGGCAATCTTTTTAATGATGCATGAGTTCCGAATTCCAATCCTAGGTAAGGCAAGCTAACAAGTACTCACTCATCTCTTGCCAAACTAAGTCTTAGATTTCTAAAGCACCTGCAGCAAAGAGAAACCAGGAAAGATATTGATAGCCATTATTCCTCTCATAAGACGACCATCAAACTCACTCACTTGTGGTTGAAGAGCAATGTTTTCAGCTATATCCCCTACCTGGAAGGGAATTTGTGTTCAATCTTTCAAATTCAAGCTGAAATCTACAACCAAACACAACAAATCCTGTTATTTCAAATCCATAAATACAAAGGCAACTTTATATGTATAAATTCTGTGAGATAGTGAAAATGCAACTTAAAGATAGCAAAAATGCAAAATATATATGCCTAACTTCGAAAAGACAGCTGTGACATAACAAGATTCCACAGAGCGAGAGAAAGTTGTATCTAGCTATCTGCAATTACTGAAAGCATTACAATTTGACAACCAACAGATAATCCAGGAGCACAAATACAGTAGCAGGCATTAAATTGCTGAATATTGATATGAATAAAGAAGACAATAACAGGCCGAAAATAAAAGGAACAAACAATTTGAAGCTGAAAGGGCAGACAATAATACCTCAAACAACATTGGGTGATCCAACCTTGTCAATTCTTTGAGAACCGAAAGCCAGTGAGCTCTCGTGGGCTTCATAATCCTCACCCACGCAACCAACAACTGAGACAAACTAGTCTTATCCGGAGAGAAGCAAATAATCTGCCTCATGAGGGCCTTACATCGTTTGGTCATCTTCGGTGGGAGTCGAGATATCGCCTGTTTCTGGGTTTCTGTAATGTCACGACCAATCTCAACCCACCTAAACTTGGGTTTCTCTTCTTCCTCATTTTCAACTCTCTCTGCCTCTTCTACCCTCACGGCTACTAACAGAGGCCCGAAATGGACTTTACGAGAGGTGGAATTTGTGGGTTTTCGCATGAATGAGTGTTGCTGCAAGGGGCAGTGATGGGTTCTTGTAATTACAAAGGTAGATGCAGAGATTGGGTTGGGACAAGAGAGCATGTTGCAAACTTGCAAGCAACGAAAGAGAAATCTATTGAGAACATCGTGGAGGTGGGGCTGACAACGGGGGCTGGAAGCGGGATAACATTAATTTTTGAGCCGTTGGATTTAATCAACGGCTCAAGTAAGCTTGAGACTCTTGACTCTTCACGTTAAGGTTTTTATTTTTCAAATGATGAAATAACCATTATAGTAAATTAATTTAGTTACTCTCAGTAGGATTTTTTATAAATTGTTTTTATTGTAAAAATTTTAATTATATTGATAAATTATGATGATATCATAATTGTCATATATCAAAAAAAAGTTAAAAACTGAAATCTATATAACAAAATTAGTCAGTCGATGGAACGGTTATGTATTTGTCAACAGATAAAGTTCCGAGTGGGGTCTGCCCGTGCCTTAGGCACGGGTTAGCCCTCGTAACTTATAAAATAGCTCTAACCTTTCTTCTGGTATGATACATTTTAAATTCGCGAAGGAAAAGCCCCACAGTCTATCGAAACCCAAAGCAAATAATATCTGACATGAGAACTTACAGTATTTGGACGAAAATGAATTATTAGTTGGTATCGTTTGTAGGAATCAAACAAGCTATGAACCTGTCATTCTTGATCCCCCACTCCTCGATTGGGGGCAAAGGTAACTTATAAAGCACCTATAGCTCTTCATTGGGTTTTTTTCCCTCTCGTACAACTCGTTTTAAATCCGTGATAGAGAAACTCACGGGCTATCGAAATCAAAACGGACAATATTTGTCATAAGAGGTTACAATATGCGTATAAAAATGAATCATTATTAAATTATGTTTTTAATTTTTTTTTTTTGTCCGTGCACACAAACAATTGTTACATACGCTTTTTAGAATTTTCACTTATGACATATGAATTACTTTCTTATGAAAAATTAATTTATCTAATAAATCATGATGGTTTTTAAAAATAGCTCTATTACAAACTAAGATGTAGCGGTTAAAATTTTTTTTTTTCTTTCATTCAATGATTGAAATCATTTTTATATTCTTAACTTTCTTTTTAATTCTTATTTTAATAGACCAACTACTATTTATCTTATAAAATACCCTGAGTATTTTAAATTTCACCATATTTCAAGAATAGATATCATATGCAAATTAAAACTGCCAACTTAAATTTCATCTAGCTATTATTTATAGTAAGTTAAACTTTTCAAATTAAAGTATTATAATTTGTGTGTTTTTTTTTTTATAGTACTTATCAAAAAGTAATTGGAAAAAGAAACTAAAATACATATAGTAACTAATAAGGCTTAAAATTTTGAAAAAAAAAAAAAATTTAAAACCATAGATTATTATAATTTTCTTCGATTTAAAATTTTTGTCTAAATTTTAAGTATATAAAAAACTTAATATTAATTCTGTTTAAAGTGTCGTATGTATGAGTTATTGTTAACATTTTTACGATTCCTGATTTGTAGATTTTTCCTTCATGTTGCTCAAATAGTTATTATCATTATAGTAACTGTTTGTAATATAATTTTAAAAATCGACCTTTGACATTTTTAGACTCCTCCATTTTTATTATACCTTTTTTTTTTTTCTGTTGTATTACTGTTATAGTCATTATTTTCTATGATAGAGCCATGTAAATATACTATAGAGAAATCTACTTTACTCAAAAGCAATTCCATTATAGTATATTTTCTTTTTAAAAGATATCGACCAGCTATGATCATTTGTCTATTTTTCTCTGTCTTCTTTCTAGATATTTTATATGTTATTTAGTCAGTAATGAAGTCCGAATTTCAAGTCCAAACTTTAAGTTCATATAAAAAAGTCAGCTTACAAAGGAAGGGGCATCGAAAAAATTAGAATGTTCTTCCGTCTTTTATCTTTCTGCTACTTGTAATCTTGAGAGTATTAGTAATAAAATTTAGTGTGCTTTTGTAAAAATAAAAATTTATGTGTAAAAAATATGTGTCAAAATTCTATTAGTATCAAGGCCCAGTTGTTCTTGTAGAATGTTTGTAAATTATCTTCGCAATGAAAGTGTGTAATCTATGAATAATGATACTAGAGCTGATCTTATCTATTTTGTTTCTGTTAAATCTTTTTCTACTTATGTATATAATGTTAACGCTACAAAAGATATTTTAATTTCTTTGTATGATTTATTTTTATTATTAATAGACCTATCTGTCAGTCGTAAAATTGATGAAGAAACTAAAAAAGTTCTAAATATAAAAGCTTGTGTGTTAGAAAGAAAGTTTAAGTTTTACTAAGGTGTGTTTTATAATTATTAAAAACTATCTAGACTTTAAGGAGTGTAAGTGAAACTTACCCTTTTTTGTTAATAATTTTAGCAAAAGGGAACAAAGCAAAACTGGATTAAAGTATTGAAGATAAATTATAAGAAAACTAATTGTGGTTTAGTCTTTTTATTATATATTATTACAAACACAACCTTAAAAAATAGTTAAAACGAAATTTATATGCAACTGTTTACGGTCACAAGCAAGTTACTTATTAATATTGTCAGGACAACCTTCTCAATCCATCCGTAAGAGGTACTTCAGTAATAACACTATGGAGATGGTGTTTATTGAGCTTTCTCCTCCGCTTGTTACTTCCCCTGCATCCCAACTCACACAGTTAAAATATATATATATATAATAATAAAATAAATAAATACATATTCACAATTTTGTTTTTCATCTCTAAGGATTAATCTATACAATTTTTTTTTTTTTTTTGGGAGAAACTCCGTCGGGAAATAATCCATTCTCATAGAAAAATAAACTATTACAGAAGTATATGGAATCTAGTGGTAACTTTAATTTATGTAAAATAAGGGATTAGAAGCCATTGTATGATTTATTTATCCATACTAATATAAAGCAAGCAAACACTAGAGGCATTTGGTGAAGTTTTAAATTTAATGAAGTTTCAAATTTCGCAAATCTTTTTTTTTTTTCTTCCTATAATATCCATATTTTTATAACTACCTACAATTTCAATGATATTAAAAAGTAATATTTTTAAAACTACCACATAATTAAGTAATTTCACCTATATATATTTTTATTTTCATTAAATGTCACTTAACAACCCACTAACTTTGTAACTTTTTTATTTTCTTTAAAAGCTTTTAATTAGATATTATTTACTTAAATAATCTTAACTACTTATTATTTATTATTTGAATCACTTTTACTATTTTTTTATAATTTAATTTTAATTAAAATAAAAATTTAATAAAAATCACAATTAGTATGTGTCCACTGCTAGTTATATATATATATATATTTGCAGTCACCAAAGCAATGATTCCCGACTTTTGAATACTTTTGGCTCAACAGGAACGCCTTAAAAAGAGGTTATCCACAAAATAATTTTCCACTTCCATCATAAAATAGCAAGTTCGTAAGACATCAAAGTAGTACTCACCAGTACTGATTGTGTAGGATGAAAGAGTCGGTGGGAACTTCTTTACCATCATCATTGCGATTCCAGTGGTAGAACGCATGCGTTCTGTTCTTTAGCTCTAACGTAGAATGCCCATAACTGGCTTCTCGGAATGCAGAATAGTCTGGTTGGGGATCTCTAAACCTGTAAAAACCAATGAAACATAGGCATAAATGTGAAAGAATTAGAGAACTCACCCTTGCTGGCTAACAAATTAGTGAAACTTGGTCTATATATCAACAGAACATCCAGTATCTGACATCAACATAACTAAACTCACCTCCCAGCAAGGCCTTCTTGATTTCCTCCATCTCCAACAGTAATGTAAACTGGAGCTGATTTGTCAGGTACAGGATAACAATCACCACTCGATACACGGTAGTGGATGTTGGAAATCCGGTACTGGAAATGAGAAAGAGATTTTTTATTTTACAGAGCTCCACCTCAAAAACTATGTAAATTTACATCATGATTGTGGGGGGGGGGGGGGGCAGCATACTTAAATATGTAAGCAGAAGGCATGCACAGCAATCCAGAGTCAATATAACTGAAATATCACAAGTGGACCATTTCAAATTCTCATCTGTTTTCAACAGAATAACTAAGCAGAATTTTTATCCATAGCTTAATGAGCAACCAATTCACTTTCTTTTCCTAAATTTTTCACGCAAAATATTTAAGTTTGGAGACTTCCGGTTGCAAACTAAAATGGTAGGATAGTTGAAGTCATCGATCAAACAGGTTCAAAGTTCAAAAGATACAATTTTCTTTCCCCACTCAAGGAGGGAGGAGAAATTAAACTCCCTTCCCAGCTCTTCTTGTGTTGTAAACTTAGTGTGTTTAGTAAAAAGGCTAAGGCATTAGAATTTGAAACTAAAAAACAGTATTTGAAATCAGTCATTAAAAAAGAAAACAAGACACGGCATTTTTAAGTCATCTAGTTGAATCATAGAGAGAAGTTTCTTGCCAAAACTAATCGTATTGAGCCTCCATAAATAAATGAACCAAAAAAGTCAAGACCAAGATAGATCAAGTATACCTTTCAAAAAAAAAAAAAAAGATTAAGTATAATGAATACTCATTCTTAACAAAGACTCGTGAATTAAGGACAACTCTTTTAATTTAAACAAATCTATCATATAGATCTACTTAGCCAGAATTATCAAAAAAATAAAAAATAAATAAATCTAGTTATCCAGAATTAACAAAAAAAAAAATAAAGCTAGTCATCAAGAAACTAATGATTGTTGTACCATATTAATGAATTTCTAATATTTTTTGGTCCTATCTTTTGCACTTTTCTGTTATCTAAAACACTACCACCTTGTCACACCTATTAACATAAAATATTACAGCTGACTGAAGGCAAAGCTAAATTTCTTCAAATTGCGATATTTTAAAACTACAACATGCCTAGATAGACAAAAAAGTGAATCTTTAATCTATAGGAAATTATTTACTGAAGGGACTCAATTTGGCTCTCATCTTCTGGTACTATGATTTATTTTGTTTCTGGTCCAGGAAGGGGAAAAGAGGAAATAAAATAAAAATATAAGTTAAGGAACATACTGATCTTTCATAAGCATGGACATGGCCAGCAAACACTACATCAACTTTGTGACGGACAAACCAACTCTCGAATGCAGCCCTCATGCTTTCTCCTTCCATAAAGTGGGCTTTATTGCTATTGTAAATCGGAACATGCATAATTACAATAAGCCAAGGCGTTTTCTCCCTGTCGACCCGTCGAAACTCTTCATTGAGCCACGTCCATTGAGGAGTGTACTTCACTGTCAAAAGATCAGTAAGCCACAATAAAGACGTCCAGAGAGGAGATTATTCTTTGCTATGCTAAGAGGAAACATAAAGCAACAAGTTCTTAAAAAATGTACAGCCTCAATATTAGATTCTGACTCCTGAGAAAGGGAAGTTGACGAAATAGGAAAGATCACAATAAAATTTAGATACTTATTCGTTTGCTATATGTCTGCACCAGCCTGTTACATATACAAAATTCAGGTGCTTATTGTTACATGAAACCAGAATTTCTTACAAACAGAGAGATCAAGGAATCTGTTCTGGACTCACTGATCATAGATTCTAGAATCCTATCAAACTACAACGTCAAATCATAGGCTAGTAATGTCATAAAGACATATATATATATATCTGTTGAACCACAGCACTCAAATCATTGGCCATTGGTGCCACAAAGGTGTCTCTCTCCCTTCAAAGCATCCAGAAGATATCCAAGGGAAGGGAAAATATCTGATAGCACAATCCAGCCAATAATTGCTAAATTCATGGTACTAAATACGTTCAGGTTGGCAACGTTTTTAAGAGTGCATTTTATTCAACCATGCTTTCATTTCATAATTACGATTAATGATACAGCCTGCATGATATTGGGTTCATCGCTTTATATTAGATAAGCAACTATTCCTTTAGTCAGTGATTCAGTGGACGATAGAAGGTCTATAACAACAGATTGTTCCAAGATAGCGAAACATGTGCATTTCAATTGGGTGAAAAGGTCTTAAAAGAAGTGAAAACTTGTTTTAGCCAGTTTACACGCTTCAGCATTGATGTTTGATGTTGTAAATGGGTGAAAAGGTCTTAAAAGAAGTGAAAACTTGTTTTAGCCAGTTTACACGCTTCAGCATTTGATGTTTGATGTTGTATAATAATAATAATAATAATAAAGAAGAAGAAGAAGAAGAAGAAGAAGAAGAAGCAGCAGCAGCAGCAGCAGCAGCATTGGTGTTGTCTGATCTTGTGACCAAATGTCTATCCTGAAGCCTACAGAAACATCATTTGGCAAGTGCATTGTTTGTGTTAAGAACCTAAAGAGAACCTATGAACAAGTCTTCAGCAGAAATATAGATTAATCTTGGGTTTATTTCACTTATGCGGGGGGGGGGGGGGGGGGGGGGGGGGGGGGGGGGGGGGGGGGGGGGGGGGGGGGGGGGGGGGGGGGGGGGGGGG
>JAVXUM010000021.1:23801404-23813052 GCA_035590655.1 Pouteria glomerata
AGATTTTCTATTCAAAAAGTTACTGCTAACCAATTCAATACTATGAAATTATCTTGGGTTTATCTCACTTAGGCCCCCCCCCCAACCCTGTGATTTCGGTTTTGTGTGCTTAGATCACACAAGCTTCATAAATTTGCATATAAACCTCCTAAGATTTGTACTACATTCACACATATCCTTTCTGTTAGATTTTCTATTCAAAAAGTTACTGCTAACCAATTCAATACTATGAAATTATCTTTATACTCTTAGTATTGATCAAAAAATATTTTTATTATGATATGGAGTACCTTTCATTATAAAAATTACATTACAATTAATTTATTAAATTTTTTTTGTGAACTTTTTTTTTATATTAAATACTCTTTAAATTAGATGCTGCACATTAATATTATAAATTTAAATTTTATATATATATATATATATAAATTAGTAATTATACATATATAATAGTTCTATATTAGTAGCTACATTTGAAAATATATAACATATAAATTACAAAAAAATTTATTTTCCCATTTTTCTTTCTCTTCCTTTCTATTGGTACCAAATAATAACAGAAGAATCTTACTCTCAATTTTATTTTTCACGCATTTTTTTTTATTAACACTAATATTGAATTTATCAACCGCTACTTTTTTATGGAAAATCTAACAAAGGGGGTTTGGGTGAATGTAATACAAATTTTAGGCGGTTTAGTTGTATATTTATGAAATCTATGAGATCTAGATGCACAAATCCAAGACCATAGGAGTGTGCATGAACTAAACCTTTAATCTTTCACATTTTTATAGATTGTCTTACGAAGGTCATAATACTCTTTTGATGCTAGATTTAAAAATTAAGCATCGAATGATTCCTATTTAAGGTTGAAATATTTTCCCCTTGAACCTTTGACTGATACCCACGGGCTTCACCATGCAACAGTACAACTTACAGAACTTTTACATTTCTCAATCTCTTCACTGCTAGGTTTACAACATATTAAAAGAAATTTCCTGAAATTCCATTTCCTTAACCAATGTTAAGCTCACAAATGAAGAACCTAGAGGCACTTTAATGTCATAATTCAAAAGGCACAAGCATTTCATCTACCACTTTTTGCTTGAGAACAGCTATGAAGTCACATGAGTCAATCACCATCATCACTCTCACTGAAGCTGATACTGCCTCAAAAGGCCAAGGCTCGTGTTCAGTTTGCAGAGCTAACGGATAAGATAAATGTTTGAAATAATAAGACCACTTGATTTAAGAGTAATCTTCCAAGGAAAGACAGAAATATATAGATCAAAGAAGGTCTGATTTCTAGGAGTCATCCTTAACCCCAGAAAATAATTTTGACATATGTTGGCATACAAATATTGATGTATATATGTTGCAGCATCACCAATAAGATGTATAAAAACAAGGTGGTCAAGAGTTACCAAATGGAGAATAGCTGGATAGCACAATGATATGAGCAGATGCACGTCTGACAGCATACCAAAGAGGACTAGTGCTTTTTGAGGCTGCATAAGGTGTTGGATGCCTATGGAGGTATGACTTGAAAGGAATAACTTCCCCCTAAAGATGGATATTAAAAAAACAGTAGTCAAGAATTAACAAAAAAGAAAAGTTGAACTGAATTTTATTGCCATAACCAACAATTATTTTGAGCATAACACGCTATCATGTCTGCAAATATTCAGCATATAAATAATGAGAACTATGACAGGAATTTCATGGATTTTAATTATTCCACAACCAAAAATTTTTTAACATACTCAGTAGTATGTCTGCAATGCTCAGTATATCAATAATGAGAATTACAAGAGGAATTTACTGGTGCTTGTCATGGGGTTCATGATGTTTTTAAAGTTTCTATATTGGCATATATGTGTCACGCCATATCTATATTTTGTGTCCATGTCTGTGCTTCTTAGACTCAATGTTGGCATCAAGAGGTGCAAGTCTATTATTATCAAGACTAATCATTTATTCAACCTTTTAACCCTAAAATTTAAACAAAAACCATTTATGCACCATGATAGCGATTCTTCAGTACTAATCCATCATCTCACATGATTCCACTTCTCAGTATCCCTTCTAAATCAAATTGGAAGTTGCAAATCCAATGGAGACTACTCAATGGGCATTGGTTTTCAGTACTTAAGTATTAGTAGGGATTGTGGATTTTCATATAATTTATACCAAATAAGGATATATAAAAGCTAAGTACTTCCTAAAGAAGTTTCAATAATCCCAACCTATCTTGTCTGGTCCCACCTTTCATAGAAAAGAGAGCTCCAACAGCTGATTTGTGATTGACATTCTCCATATCTCCATGGCCACAAATAATGAATTCGATTCACTTAACCAAGAAAGGATGAAGTCAATCTTAAATAGACTACAAGATAGTTCTAGTGACAACACCTTGCAATCAAATTACAAACACTCCAGTGAGAAGACCTAGACATCACAAAATAACTTCACAGAAACACACAAGAAGTAATCCATGTATAGTTTTGGTAACTAACAACGGAGACCAGAAAAGTTTAGGGATATTTGCCAAAATCTAATATTAGGGTTTCCAGGAAAAGGAATGACTTGTATTGCTTTTAGTTCCTTGCCAGATCATCTTGACAAGGTTCATTCTTCATACATATTGTTAAAATATTATGCGAAAAAATGTATATATGAAATTTTTCTGCAATGGGATCAAGGTGCCCCAGAAAAATAATGAATAGTTCTTTCTATGAACACCACAACCAAAATAAATTACCATATATGGCATGTATTCTATTTCATGATTCCCGGCAGACCAAATCCATGGCTGATAGGCTGTACTCTGTTCAACAAAACGACCCCATGTATCCCAACGAACACCAACATCGTGATACTGGTATCTATCGGCATATGAAAGATCTCCAACAAATAAAACTGTCTGTCCTCCGCTCTGCATGTAATGCTTGATTGTGGAAAGAGAATTATATGTTTGGCCCAAATCACCTAAACACATAAATGGAACAATTCGCTAACAACTTAAAATATTAGAACAAAGGAAGGTAAATTTTAATTAAAAATTAGTCCAAATATCATCTGCTATGCTACTGTTTGCATGCTACTTCATAGTGGATGCAGATTCTGCGCATTCAGCTTTGACTAAGACAATTTTGACCAACCTAAGGAAGGCTTTAGCCTGTAAGTAGCTAAGGGAAAGTGCATCTCAAAAAAAGCTAACTGAATAGCAGAAAATTCTGGTAGCTTGAGACAGATCCTTAACATTAGCCACGGGTATCCAGACTCCAGAATGCACTAGGAGCCTCAACATCAGTGTGAATAATGTTGGATTGTCAAAAAAGCCTAGAATTCTCAGTAACTACTCACAAAAAAAAAAATATGGCAATAATGAAGCTGCAAGGTTTCTTAAGCAAGTCAAAGAAATTGAAAGTATGATGGAATATACTTGCATTAAATTTCAAATTGTTAATTGTTGCCATGACACAAAGAAAGAAGGAACTAACTACGGTTTTGATTTAAGCTGCCTGGAATCAATGATTTCTTTTATATAGGACCCATTTAAGGCAATGTTAAAGCAATGACAGAGGCCAGGAATGGGTAAAAGACCAGCTCGTTTTACTTTGCGGCGATTCCCTCCATCATCTTCCCTGTCAGGTTTTTCCCACATCAGTGGGCTGATATCTTTAGGCATGGTTTTACAGTTCTCAGTGCCATATGTTATGCACAGCATTATTCATTCCGAGTTTCAAATATGATACTGTTTTCCATCAAATACAAAAACCTCATTTGCATACAGAAGAAAACAAGGACCATGTGTATTCATTAGATTGAACAACTTTTCCACTTCAAAACATGGACCATGCATATTCATTAGATTGAACAACTTTTCAACTTCAAATACTCACAAATCTAACATTAGTTTCCTAAAAGAAGAAGAAGAAAAGAAAGAACTGACCAATAATACCAAACTTGTATGGAGCATCTGGATCAATCCTTGGGGGTGTTTGAAACCAAAACTCTCGAGCAGAATCACCATCTCCAATCTTGTAAAAGTACTTGGTATCATACTGAAGAAAAGCAAACACCCAACTGATTCATCAAACAGATATAGAAATTCAAAGGCAGGAAAGTTCACTATGCGGCCAAGAGAAGAAAAAATCATCACCAAAGAAAGTCGATTTAGTGTAACTTTACATGTATTACCACATGGAATTAATTCTTTTCTATTACATTATTATCATTCAATTTGTGATAATCCTGTGAACAACTTTTTATAGACATTATGTCCATCTTAAGTTTCTAAACTACAATTTTTTTGCGTAAGAACTTCCTCCAAACTTCTCACACTTAGGCTTAGATTTGGAAGAAAAAAAGGTAGCTTTTTTGTAGCTAGTTTGGGAAGACTACTTAAAAGCTAGCTTTTTTTCAGCTTTTTTATGTTTGAGAAGAAAAAAAAGCTAGCTTTTTAACTTTTTGTTAATTTGATATTTTTACCTTTCATGGTTTAAAAGGAGTTTAAAATATAAGAAGATAATTTTGGTCATTTCAGAAAAAGCTAAAAAGCTGAGTAGCCAGAAGCTAGCTTTTAGCTATGGGTTGCCAAACTAAGCCTCATTACAAGAAGACGACAAAGTTTGACATGATGCAAAACCAAAGAGTCTTTATCCACATGTGCTCTGCTTAAACATATTAACTCTTTCTATTTACCACAGACCATAAAAGTTGTATAATCCGTGTACAAAATATATAAGGAGGTCACCATATTACAGATTTGCAAGCATAGGCAGATATTTATCTTTACCCTTTTCCAATAACTTGAATCCAGTAATCACTTTTTTATCACAAAAAATATTAGGCACTCATGTATAACGACTACAAGATTCCTTATGCAATTACCTGAAGGCCATCAACAAGACAGTGATGAATGTAGCCAGACGTATAGTTGTAGAAAGTGTAATTTTTAACTGTTCCTTCTGCAGTAAATTCATACTTATTCTCTGACATCCCATAGCGGACTATGTTCGACCCTGGTGCTTCTGCTGTCACCCATGAGATTAAAACAGCCTTTCCATCATAGTCACCTTGTGTAATGTGTACCTACAAAAGAAAATTTAAAGTACTAAGTACAACATAGTTGGGAGTTACGTCTCTTCAAAACAAAGGGAGAAAAAAAAAGTGTATATATATGTATGTATACATATGGAATTTCTTATTGTGCGGTTAGTGATATCGGTATGGCAGGATTTAGAAAGACATAAAAATAACAAACTTTATTTTCACAATTAAATGATTTTTATTCACATGTCAAGGAAGGCCACTTAAGAATGCACAACGAAATCAATAAATATATTGTCTTGGATGTGCTTGCATTTTAGGTCTTTCTATCAATCCAAAAATTCTGCAATATAAAAGCATACTTGCTGTGGTGCATTATAACCATTGGGAACTGCAAAAGCTTCATTATCAAGAGGAATGTCAATAGATGGCCACTCCAAACGAACAAAAGCACTCGTGACACCAGCAATCCCGCTCTTGATAAAGCCCAAGAAAACAAATGACACAAGCAGTAGCTGAAGCAACATGGATCCCATTCCCTTATCCTTCCACATGATTGTTACTCAACCAGCCAAAGGCAACATAAATTGCTGCAAATGGGAGGAAATTAAAAAACACAATAATCATCGGCAGAAAACCACAGAACATACTGAACATAACAATATAAACTTGAATAATTATTTTTTATTTTTTTTATTTTTATTCCCCTTATTTATTTAATCAAAATCCGCACTTGTTACCTACCCCACCAAGTTATATATCCACGTAAACCCTAAGACTCCAATTGAATAAAATCTTCTCTGCAAAATAGTAGCAGTTCATCTACATGCTAGTGTTTTCATGTATATATTTGTCCACATAGATATATAAATTAATTATCGAAAATAATAATTGATCACGCCCTCAATTTACGCCCATATCTAGTTTGGAAAATTCTCATCTTCTTTCCAACCAACAATTTGTATTCAGAAAAGCACATATATCCCCCAAAAGTTTGAAAATCAAAAAATATCAAGCATCCAACTGTATGAACCGGCCATCAAATTACAGAAATCGCTTACCAGAGCTACACAAATGCACCAGATTCGTCAATATCAGTTTTCTACGATAAGTTTTTGAATTTTGCTCAACTCCACGGATTCAAATCAAATCGATTAATCAAACAAATGAATCCATTTGTGTATCTATATGTATACGTAGGCATGTATTGCATAGAAGGGAGATCCAGAGGATGTACCTTCAGATAAATTGGAGGAGAGAGCGTATGTGTGATAAGGCGCCCCAAGCAAGGAATCGAATTCATAGATCCTCGTCTCTTCTCATAAGAAAAGGGGCAAGGGGAGGCGTGGCGTAGTAGTTTAACATCAACAGGCGTAAATTAAAATTCACCGTTTAGCGGCATCGATAGTCGGAACAATAAGAAAGAGCGAGATACAATGTTGTCGTACTACGGAAAGTGCACGCGGATTTTTTTTTTTTTTTCTAATGCGAGTTTGATGCGGATAGAATGATGATGATTTATTAAATTTTATTAAAATTTAATTATTTTTTATATTTTTTTAAATAAATTTTAACACATATTATATTTATATTAAATTAATTATATTTTTATAATATTTTTGATTAAATTTTTTTCTTCAACACCCCTAAATAACTATATTCATATTTATATAATAAAATGTATATTTTAGATGTAACAGTTATCATTGTGATAGCATTTTGGTAGGGGGAAGATGGATTTGTTGGCGGAAGGGAGAGAAGAGAAAGAAAGGGTTCGAGTGTTGTTAGGGTGTTAGAGGAGAGAGAGAGGATTTCTTTAAAATAAATTAATTTTTTTATTTAAAATAAATAAAAATAATTAATTTTAAATACCTATACTTTTATATTTTTAGTTATATATTTTTTTACTTTACATAAAAATATACTCTTTTATTTTTTTATAAATATTTTTAAGTTAAATTTTTTATTTAAAATAAATTTAAATAAATAAATAAAAATTATTAATTTACTATATAATTAATTTTAAATACGTATAATTTTACACTTTAATTATCTTTTTTAGTTATTTTTTTACATAAAAATAAATTCTCTTACTTTTTTTATAAATGTTTTCAGCCTAAATTTCTTTATTTGAAATAAATTCAAATAAATAAATAAAAATAATCAATTTATTTATAATAATTAATAATTAATTTTAAACACATACATATCTAATAAAATAACAGTTGTCTACTGTCAATTAAAAATAATATTCTTTAAAAATTAATTTTAAAAAATAAACATTCAAATTAAAAATTTAATTTTTGTACAGATAAAATTTAATTTAATGTATTTAAAATTTAAAATTTAAAATTTTAAATACATATACTTTTTTACTTTTTGTGTCAAAATATAAAAAAATAAATAACTATAATTAATTTACTTTAATTAATTAATTTACTATATAATTAATTTTGAATAAGTGTACATTTACACTATTTGTGTCATCTATATAATAAGAAAAAATTAAATAATTTGAATTTAACATATTTTTAACCGTTAAATTTATTTAATAGTTAGTATTATTTTTTCTCTCCACTTTAGTTATCTTCTCGGTCACTTTACATAAAAATACACTTTCTTATTTTTTATAAATCTAAATTTTTTATTTGAAATAAATAAAAATAAATATCTATATAATAAAATAATTAATTGTTATATTATAATTAATAATTAAATTTAAATACATACATATCTAATAAAATATAACCTTTAGATTTGATAGTTGTCTACGTGTCAATTAAAAATAATATTATTTAAAAATTTAATTTTAAAGAATAAACATTTAAATTAAAATTTTAATTTTTTAAGAAAAAATTCAATTTTAATGTAGTTAAAACTTAAATTTTTAAATACATATATTTGTTCACTATTTGTGTCAGAATTTGAGATATTTGAGATAAAAATAGCTAAAAAATTTAAATTTGAGATATTTTTAACTATTGAATTTACTCAATGGTCAAAGTTATTTTTTTATTTTTTTGTGATTTAATTATATTTTCAATCACTTCACACGAAAACTCAACCTTTTACTCGTCTCATGTTTTGTTAAATATTTTTTCTAAAATATTTATTTGTAATAAATAATAAAATTTTACAAGTTTATTAGAGATTGTGTGGATTATTTTTACAGTTTTTATGTAAGTTTGTTTTACAAATTTATATTTGAGTTATTTATAGACCAAATTATATTTATGTACCTTTAGATACAAATAATTTTTAACTTTTAAAAAAAATAAATTTTCATAAAAATAAGATAAAAAAGTTAAAAAAATTTTAAAACTAAATTAAGGAATGATCATTCCGTACTTTGCACAAGCTTTTGCTAGTATAATATAAATAAGGCTTTGGTTAACTGTAAGCCTTTTTTGTTTTAAAGTTTTTTACAAAATTTATATTTAAATTTTATTTTAAAAGTTGTAATTTTTAAGTATATTAATTATATTTGTAAAAAAATTAAAAAATTCAGGTTCATTTGAATTAAAAAATTATTTGTTCGTATAAAAAGTAACGAATAAATTATTTTCTTTTTATTGGACTTAATTTTGAATTTAATTTTGAGTGATTATATTTTACTCTCTCGTGCATGAGATAATTTTTTTTGTCATTATCTATGATTTTAAATGCAGCACATACCCTCTAATGCTTGCGGTTAAAGTGAAATTTTTTTAATTTTTTGTTTTTATTTAAATTGACTATATGTGATTTCATGAATAGTAATTATAATATTTTCATTTTACTTTTTAATCAATTATAAGGACAATTTTTGGCTTCGAAAGCATTTGTTTTTTTTTCTTATTGTTTTTATTTTTCTACCACTCTTGAATTTTAATTTCGTGTAAAAATTTATTTTTGAGTGGTTATGATATTTTGATTTCTTTTTACATTTTTTTATTAAATTCGTCAAAGATTGCACTATAATTTTAAATTTGAGGAATTAAGTGATATATTTAAAATCATAAAAAGGTGAAATGAAAACAGTTTTAATTATAAGACTCTTTGGAATGACAGATTTAATAAAATTTGATTTCATTTGCTGATAATTTCTACCAACTTTTATGTTTGAAACAAAATAAGATTTTTCTGAATTAGATTTAATTTCATTTCATAGTTTATATTTTAATTTTTTTATAGAATTTGAAATTCAACTCAAATTAATGAAATTAGAAACAGAGCTCAAAACAAGGGAATTAAAAATAGAGTTTTCAAAGTTAAAAACTTTTCTATTATTGACTTGTACAGTTTTATTATTTATAACTTTGGGAGTTAGGCAATCATTCCATAAGAAATAAAGAATAAAAGAAAAAAAAATAACTCAGCAAATTTAGAAAAGTGAAAACTTATGTTTCTTTTGATTATGTTTATATTTACTATTTTTTTATATTTATAAATTTTTTAAAACTTGTAACGAAACATATTTGTTAAACTTGTTTTTATTTTTTATTTTCAAAAAATAAAAATAAAACCTTAAACAGAAAAACGTTAATGAAAAAAATATTCTTACTCTTTTTTTGTTATAAATATTTTGTTAATTTTAACACTTTGTCTATTTTTGTTACAATATAATAAAATGAATTATTTTATTCAAATTTTTTATTAAACTAAAATTATTTTTAATAAATATCATAATTAAATTATTTAAACTATCATGAAATATATTTTATTCAATTACTTTTAATAAATAGTATAATTAAACCATAATTTAAAATATTTTATATTTATCAAATTAAATGATTTTAATGAATAATTAAATTAAATATATCTTATTATCAATTTTTTTTGAGAACTAATAAAATTAAATATTTTATTAAAATAAAAATTTAATAATTATAAACAAAATTGTATTTCAAAATGTAGTTTTAGTTTTCATTAAAAAAAAAAAAAGAAAATAAAAATAATGATAATAGAAAACATAAAATATAAACAGACTAGCCAATTACTCATACCTACGGTACTTCTCAATTAAAATTAAATTACCTGTACCTATGGTACTTCTCAATTAAAATTAAATGTGCACGCATTTTTTTACCCTCTCTCTCTCTCTACTTGAGTAACGTAATACTAAAAACTAAAATTTTGTATTTCTCAATTCAACTCTTCAGATATTATAATTAAGTTCAATTTAATGGTTTATAAAAATGTAAACTGACCCAAATACGGAAGTTGGAAGGAAAACTTTAAATTATAACATATCTTAGTCATTCATTAAATAATAAAACTCAATCTCAACTTTTGAATTTTAGTTTCTAAGAGTAATATTTTTGAAATGTATTGTATTTTATTATATAAATATAGTTAATCTTTTCGATTTAAATTTAAAATTAGAATTTAGAAAAAAAAATCACTCTTCAATAACTAATTTTATTTAAATATTTGTAAAAATAAAAATAGAATGATGATCAAATAAAATATTTTAATTGGTTTTATAAAAATAACTCAAATAAAAAGTATTATTATTATTAATCATACGTACTTTATAAAGTAAAATAAATATAATCAATATAATTAATTTAAAATTTAAATTGAAATTTAAAAAAATAACTACTCCTAAGTTTAATTAACATTCAATATATTATTTTTTTACTTTTAAATTTAAAAAATACTAATAGTTGTTATTAAAAGAAAAACAACTTAATTATTATTTAGAATTTTTTATTTATGTTTTTAAATCAATTCATTTTTATTTGTATTTTTAATTTAAGTACTAATACATTGAAATACATAAATTTAACAACTATATTAAAATTATAAGCAAGTGGGTCTTTTTTCGAAATTCAAGAGTAAATAAATTCTTTTTTAGAACCTAAGAATGTGACCCATTTTCAGAATCCATTAGTTTTTTATATTTATTAAAATTACATGTCACAATTCTAATACTTTTATAGACAAAAGAAAAAATAAAGTTGTAATATTTTAGCGATGTGGGATAAAAAAATAAAAGTTTTGAGGAGAAGTTTTAGTTTGTAAAACATCTCAACCATTCGTTAAAAAGTAAAATTTAATTTCAGTCGTTGGATCTTAGTTTGTGAGAGAGACATTTTCAAAAATCGTCATGTTTTATTATATAGACTAACGGATAACCCGTGCCTACGACACTTCTCAATTAAAATTAAATATACACGCATTTGTAATCGAGAAACAAATTTTTTAATTTTTTTAATACAACATTCTTTCTCAATGCGAATCTTCAAATACCGTCATTAAATTCAATTCAATGGTCCATCAAAATATGAAGTGACCTAAAAACTGAGAAAGAATTTGAGAGAAAGTTTTAATTTGCAAAAAATCCTATTCATTTATTGAAGAATAAAACTCAATTTCAGTCTTTAAATTTGTAAGAGTTTGTAAGAATGACAATTTTAGTCTTTAAATTTGCTAATAACTCATGTTTTCCTCACTGCTACTAGCAAACAATTACACGTGCTAGTGATTAACCTGTGCCTGCGACACGTTTTAGATAAAATTAAATACATATAAATTTGTAATACTGAGAAATAAAATTTTTATTTTTCTCAATGTAACTCTTTAGATATTATCATTAAATTTAATTCAAT
>JAVXUM010000021.1:23817532-23835589 GCA_035590655.1 Pouteria glomerata
TAGAAAAGCACAAAAAAAAAAAAAAAAAAAAAAAATTCAAAAATAAGGGGAGTAAAAAATATATATATATGCATATGCTCCCTACTTGGAAGCATTTAGTTATTTATTTTTACTATTATTATTTTTTACAAATGAAAATTACATGCCTTGAAAATATTTAAAAGAAAATCTAATTTCAGTGAAAAAGTCAGAAAATAAGGTACCCAAAAAAAAAAAAAAAGAAAGAAAAATCCTTTTAAGTTACCAAAAACACTACCCATAGCATCAGAAACAGTTGACGTAGAAGAAATCTGTATATATATACATACATACATATATATATATATATTAGCACCGCCAATACATGCCAGTTTCAAACAAATGAAAATAGACTGCTTTCAAATCCATAATCCATGGCTTCTGTCTACAAAGAACCACCATGCACGGACGCAAATCTTGTAGTTATGTAATTAAGTTGGCATTATTTTTTGTTTTTTTTGGGAGGGGGGGGGGGGGGGGTGGTAATTAACTAAGTTTGCATTATTATTAAAACTTCTACTCTTTCTCAAATATACAAACAACGCCAGTAACCAACCATGCATTGTAAAATTTCCCTTGACAATATGGAAGCAAGAATGTTAACGGGGCGAAATATGAGAAGAAAATTCCATTTCTCGTTCCCATTTTAGTAATACTTTTTTCCCGTCTTGATATACATTTTGTCCCCACCACTGTTCAAAAATAAAAATTATTCATAAAACCAAAATAATTTTATAAAATATTTATAAAAAATACAAGTAATACATATTTTTAATCAAATAATGTAAAATAATACTATTAAACATAAAAATAAATCATATTTTAAATCAAATAATGCCATATAATATTATTAAAAATAAAAATAAAAACATCATACTTTAAAATATACTATTATATAAATATAATTAATACATACGTGGGCCCTGTTTAGAGATTACTTAAAATCTCCGACCACATCCCTGCCAAAATTATCTCCATACCCACTCCCAATGGGAGAGGTATTACAAGCACCCACCGGGGACAGAAAATTTTGCCCATCCCTACAAGGAAGAAGAATTAGATTTGTTCAAAGCTAGGATATCAATCAATCATACAAATAATGCCCATTTCATTGTGAGATACAACAATAGTATGGCCAATTACAATTAGCCATGCATGAGGAATCAGTCTTCCGGATATATGTAATTTACACGTATAAAACTTTACATTATTAGCCGCGAACATCTACGAATAATCACAGCATTCATCAGGGAAGGTAAAGTAAGGCAAAGATAGAAAACACAGTTCTACAAACCTGTATGTTTGGCCAGCTATAAATGCATTCATTGTTTAAGTTTGTTCTTCAGATCATGTTGTTGTGGATTTTCTGAAACCAACTCCTTCCATAATTGTCAAATAAATGGGATCCCGAAAAGGTGATTGCCCCTCGATGGCCTTGAAATAAGCAGGACTCATGGAGCAATGATGTTCATAAATTTTCTCTTGGCGAATGCCAACCACCATTTATTTGGAGTTCCATTGGGCCTGTAAGCAACACTCAAGAGTCTCCCACTTGTCTCCTCCCTTACCTGCTTCAAGTAATTCCTGAATAGCTCTGCGTTCAAATTTTCAGATGTCAAGCAAGAAAAAGAGAACACACGAAGCTGGGCCTGTTTAAGTCTAGAAAACATCTAACAGGCCTCACCATTTATCAGCAACCATAAATATCTAAACGGTTACAAATTAGACTATCTATTAAGATCTTCTCAATGAAATTTTAACTGAAGGTACTTTGAATTGAAATTTTGTGTCAACAGAGTTTGAAATTTGCCCCATTAAAACATTCTATGCAGGGCTGATTGACAGATGAGTTCTCTAACAAATTCATTCAACAAAGCAACAATACACATTGCGTATACTAATTTAAAAAAAAGTTTTAAGGGTTCTTTTGACACATACAAAACACTATATTGACTCCAACTTCTGAATTCAAAATAATTTAGCAAGACAAGTATTTTTGCATACTTGTCAAGCCCACAATCATCCTTAACAAGTGCACTTGTGAGCATTTAAGGAACAAAGAAATGCAAAATAATTCAGTTAAAAGAAGAACAAGCCCAAAGAACTTATAACTTACTTGATTTCCATATTATGACCCTCAAAACAAGCCATCTTAAAGGTTTTTGCAGATCATATTTTAAGGCCAATACAAGTTTAGATTTCTAAACATTTTCAAAGCTTTGCAACTCAATCCATAGTCTAAGCACTAACACATGTAAAACTACAGGGTATATTGAAGGAAAAACCTTTGTTTAAAAAAATAAATAAATTATTTCTTTTAGGTTGTCATGTAGTCCCATAATAAGATTCTCAGTCTTTACTTTCTGAAATAATTACCATTTGCAACAGGGAAAACTAAAGGATTATTTATTTTAATCCACATAAGCCTTTCAAAAGAAGTTACCACCAGGTTGTGCAAATCTAACTTTGTTTATGCACTAGCAACATGCTGCATCCATTAAGAGTGGATTAAGGAACCACAGAATAAACCATGTCTAAGAAAGGGTTATGGGAAGATTGTCCACACAAGGAATTGCACATACAAGGGACATGAGTAGGCCTTGAACCCGACCCCTT
This sequence comes from Pouteria glomerata, assembly GCA_035590655.1. NCBI lineage: Eukaryota > Viridiplantae > Streptophyta > Magnoliopsida > Ericales > Sapotaceae > Pouteria > Pouteria glomerata. Next base: position 23,820,167 of record JAVXUM010000021.1, read on the forward strand.
CAGCCATATCAATAGGCGATAGGCCCCAGTAGGCAGAAAGCTAATGCAAATGTAACTCCAAATAACCAGCCGAAAGTTGAGAACACAAGAATGCAGAAACTGTTATAACCTATATTTTTATTACGTAATTAGCTGGATTTATTTAAATAATGTTAAGTCAATTTTATTTTGAATATTTGTAAGACGTTGGATTATTTCAGGATTTTTTTTTTTATCACTGGCTAGTGATAATTAGGTGAGTAGAGATTGGGTGCTTAATTATAATTAATAGATATAAGGAGGGTTACATGTGAATAAAAATATATGATTGGAGGCCCACCATAATTTAAGTGAACGTAATAGCACTAAATCAATCAAAGTGTTTATATTTAAATAGGGATCATGGCAATTAGGGTTTTAGTATAATTTGGATTTTGAGAGAGAGAGAGAGAGAGAGAGAGAGAGGAAGAAGAAGAAGAAGAAGAAGAAGAAGAAGGTGGTGCGGCAGGTGAAAAGTGAAGTGAATCTCAAAAGTTAAGTCTTATTTAATTATTTTCCTTCATTGAATACTATTTATGGATGAGATGGACAAAAGCAGTATTTGGTATTTATAAGTTAAGAAGAATTGGTTAAATGATTAATGGTCTGCCTGATTATATCCTTACATATAAGAATTTCATTAACTGATACTGATTAACAGTGTGTATATATATATAAGAGCAAACAGAGGATAGTGCCCTGCATTTGAGTTTCTCGTCTGAATTGTATAACATATATATATATATATATAAGCTCTATATTGATTTACAGTATAGAAAAAAAAAAATTAAAATTAAATGTTGTTGATTGATTGGAAAGTAACATGACAAATGAGGGATAAGTATATGTATATATATGTTAGACGATTGATTGCTATGTTAAGTTGGTTACAAAAAATAAAATAAAATAAAAATAGGGGGAAACGGGCTGCTGCAGAGAGTTTAGTGGTACCTATTAAAATTATTTACTAAGGATTTATTAATTATATTAATTGGAGAGAGTTTATAGTTAAATTTCTATTAATTATAATTTTAAGGTAGACTTTAAAGTAATAAATATTATATTCGTGTGTTCAGAAGGAGGACAGCATTTTCTGACATATTTTTATATTTGCACATTTAGACACCAGGTGAGTGATTTGCCTTGCTAGTATTAAAATTTGTAAATTGATCCATGTATAAATGTTTTCAAGGTTGGATTTTGTGAATCTAGTATTTGTGAAAATATATTTATTTTGGATAAGAAATTTTGGGGGTGTTTGGTGTGACGAAAAACAACAAAAAATAATGAAAAATGTGGTTTGAGTGATATTTAGGTGTTTGGTGGCAAACCACGTTTTTCAGAAATAAATAGTGAAAAATATTGATTTTTGCAGAGAAATTCATCGGAACGATTTTCAAATCTTTTCAAAAAATATTGACAATAGGTCTTGTTTGGTAACTTGTATGACGGTGGTCATATTAAAAAAAAAAATACAGCTATTCTATTAATAGAACTCAAGTTATGTAATTTTTTTTTCGAATTGTAATAGGTGTGAATGTGTAAAAAATAGTTGAGAATTTTTCAATGTTTTATTGCATCCCAAACACCCGCTTTATGTTTTATGCTATTGAGCATGAGAAAAATTGTTTAAATACTTGTGTTTGGTTTGATTTATGGGATTGTAATAAGTAATTAATTGTGGTTATTGAAATTAAAATAAAAGTCCACGAGACAAGATCCTTAAGAGGTGCGACTCTGGCAACTAGGAAACAAGTCCGTGAACACCATGGTGACCCTAATTCTCAACGATTGCAGGAATAAGCCCGTGAAAACCGTGGTGACCTTAATCAAATCAGCTGCTTAGGGAAGAATTCAAGAGCCAGACTAGGTGTAACTCCAAGTGCGATGTTGGATCTAACAGGCACTGCCCATGAGAAATTATTTGGCATTCATTATATCTAATTCCTATACGATAATCCACAAATTAATGTTTATCATCATTGTTGTGATTGATTTGTGATTTATGGACATTAATGCACTTCAACATGCATGTTTTAAAATTACTATTATTTATGCACCCCATTTGCTTTTACTTGAAACATTTTTGGTTAAACTGTTTATTTGAAAATTTATTATTTTTAAACTGCTATTATCATTTTTGACTTGACAATCTATTCACTAAACTTTTAGCTCACCTCTCATTTTAACATTTTTCAGATGAGATAAAAGTATCATGGTCGAGAATTTGGATTGCATTGGGACCATGATATTATGAATCTGTGACCTATAAGAATAATTAAACGTTTATTTTGGTTTGAGAGATTAGGTATTGTTGAGTTTAGGTATTGTTGAGTTGTATAAATTTTGAAGCTATTATTGTTAGGGCCTAGGTAAGTGATTTTATTTGAAGTACTATATTTGATACAATTATTTAGGATTTTATTTTGTTGCCACTGTAAATGTTAATAGTTTGGGTTTATGAAGGCTTGCATGTGCCATAGGTTAAGGTACTATGGTTCACGGCTGATTTCATCCTTAATTTGGGGTGTAACAAAAACTGTTCTGCTCCCCATATGCAACAAGCATTTTTCAAGATTTCTACTAACCAAGAATAATGGGCATTCATGTCAATGGCCAATTGTTGTCAATGTGCCTTCACAATGATAGATTTTGACAGGCAACGACCAGATCTACATGTCTAAACATACAGATGGCTTGGCACTATTATTATCAATACAAATAATAATATCATATTTCTAATTTATAAATAACTTCACCCAAGAAGAAAAATAAGAGAAATTTGTTGTTAGAGAAATGGTCCACAAGAAATTCTATTGAAAAAGAAAAAGAAGCTAGCAATACAGGAAAGAAAAAGGAAAAACTCAATCTTAAGACATTAAAACATTATTTCACGTTACAATGTTCTATTACTAAATACTTGTTTGTACTGTTGATGGTTGTCAATGTCACGAATCCGTAACTAGGATGAAGGCAAAATGGTGGCCTTCCTCCTAAAGTCAAAAGTATCAACAATATGGCTTTAACTATCTTGAAAATAATAGCATGAGTCCTAAAGTACAAGGACAAACTACTAACTAGAACAAATATTAGAATGCAAATTCAAAATCCTTTCCCAAAAATAAATTTTCTACCTAATAAAGATGCAGTAGTTACCAATGTACAAACATAACATGGTACAAAAAAGATTGAATGAACTTTACCTGATTCTTTGTGAGATTGAGGTAGTGTAAAGAGCCCTGGAAAGGGAAAACCCGCCTCTCCAGGCACAGGAACATTTTCAAGCCCCAAGTTAATGATTGCCTTGGTCCCTTCAGCCAAAGTCCGGCACCCCTCGAGTCTCTTCAAAGCCACGTTGATATAGAATGTTAGATAGATGAGAAGCTTATCAGCTGAGCTTTTGACATCAAAGTTTCTGAAGAAGACATTGGCACGAAAAAAAGTGATTGCCTCATCAACAATATCTGTCCTGCCTGCATACAAGCTACATACGTGTCATTCATTGAATAAAAACACATTCTTAAAAATGACGTAATGCGAGTCTAACCCTGATCTGAAACTGGAGCAGGACCCTTTATATGGCTTTTCAGAGGAAGAAGAGGGCACCCACAAGCTTTAGTAATTCCTTCCTCATCAACAAAACTAGAGTGGTAAACCTGTATTGGCGCACGTCACTAAATAATTAGCAGAATTTTGATTCTTTGTGCTTTAATAAAAAATAGAAAAAAAGTTTTACAGATAAACTTCTACCCCAGCCCCAAAACTAATGATGAACTAACTAGGAAGCCATCAGCTACTTACAGCCATAAACTCCCCCACAAACAGGCACAATGACAAAACCGAATGAAAGTTGCAGAGAATACAAGCTTGTAAGAAAGACTTACGTTAATAAATTTTCACAGAGAAACAATGGGAAAATCATATCTAAGAAACATATTAACATTATATGCACAAAAGGAAAATTACAAATCATTCAATCCACTATAAGATTAGAGTTGTAGCAATTTAAACTCCTTCAAAGTTTGAGGCTTTGAGCTTGGCAATCAGTATGTACTTAAAACTGCTTTCTTGTAGTTTAACTATAATCAACAACCTAGACAACCCAAATGTTAACCGTGGACCAACTGTTTCCCAAAAAATTCTTTGCGGCCATTTTGAAATATTATGAATTCAGTCCAAAAAACAAAAAAAGAAATGTCATAAATTTTAAAATAAGTAAAGTTCAGTTTTCCATACCATGTTGACTCCAAGAATGAATTTCTTTCCTATCACAAAAATAAATCAACCTTGGCGATCAGAATATTGCACTGGCTGAAATACTTCCTGTAAAAGAAAACATCAACACAATCATAATCAGAGCTGATAATTCATAATAGTTAACACATGTAATGGTAATTAGTAATCAACAAATAACGTAATTTCAAACTTTCAGACCTATAATGAATAATAAAAAATAAACTGCTTTGCTATGATAAAGGCTTAACCATCAGTGTTGAATGTTATGAGTTTGAGCATCCCATAAATCAAACCAAACCAAAACAAACCTTGCCTTTTCCTACTAGATGAGGTCGGCTATATGGACTTGACAACACCAATCAAATCTATTAAAGAAATAAATTGACATATTTAATTTGAATCTCTAAACAAAAAAGTGAGTAGAATACAAAATTAACACTTCACAAACAAAGATGAGATACAAACAAAGATGAGATGGATGAGCAGCATTATAACACAAATAAAAAATAAAAAAACCCATGAGAGGGCGGAAGCATGAACATTGATGCTAAAATGAAGAAAAAGTTTGAGATGATATAGCCATGGGAGTAACAAAAATCAGTTAATGCACTGGATAATCTAAATTAAAATGCCACGAAGAGTGTGTTATACACCTTAGGAGAATTCACTCCTAAAAACTAGCTATTAGGGAAATTGAACCGAGGCATACAAACCACCATATCAGTATCCCATACTACCGATGTAGGACATATGCATCCCATATTACATATGCCCATGGACTATAACATTCCACTAGGTGTGGAATTGAATCGAGCCAAGCCGAGATTTAACTAGTCTGACCCAGAGCTCGAGCAAAAACTATTTGGCTCAAGCTCAAATTCTAGCTTTTGCATGAGCTTGAGCTTGGCTCAACGAAAGAAATGCTATATTCGAGCTCGACTCACAAATAGCTCAATTAAGCTACTAACAAGGTCAAGCTCGAACTAAGCTTGAGTTCGAGCTCGAAATAATCTCAAGTTTGAGCGTGACTGCACAAAACTTAAAAAAAATAAAAAAGAAAATAATTACTGACCAAACACAAGGAAAAATCACACACACACACACACACACACACACACACACACACACACACACACACACACACACACACACAAACATGTAAAGGAAGAACACTGGCCTACCATTTTTTGAAGTCGCGTCAATAAATTGAATTCCACAAATACTCACCAAATTCCATTCTTAGCCTCCCTAAACCCAAGCAACTTCTCTTTTCAACTTTGTCTAAATCGGAAAAAATAAATAAATAATTAAAGGAAAAAAATTTTGAAAAGGTAAAACAGAAAATTGGGAGAGGAGAAAAAAATTAATAACAGCGCACACATATGAAAAAAATATTACAGGGAGAAAATATGCAAAGGTAAAAAAGAAAATTGAGCGAGAAGGACAAAAAAAATAATAACAGCACGCACATATGGATGTGTGTTTGCACTAGTATATATAACCAGCTTTGTTTCTATAAAAAATCAGCTTCTCATTCAGCAATGTCAACCTTACAAGTACAACAAAAGAAACAGATGCTAAAGATTTTAACTTCAACAAATGCTAAAAACAGAAACACAAACATGTATACCAGGCATCCACAGAATCACAATAACAACAGCTGAAATTACCAGGGAAGCAAACATTAATCATCCGCAAGTGTATACCTTTATTGCTTTTATCAAACACAAATATGAGCATCCTTTCCTGGTGTCGCTTGCCAAAAATGAAAACAATTATTGAATTAAACCTACATGGGAATATCACATCGCTCATACTAAAGGACTACAATATTCAACACTATCACCTACACAAAATGTCATAAAAAGAGAAATATTGATAAAGCTAAAGAGAAATATCATAGCCCATTAAAGGCTTCATGCCAGAACTTGAAAATTCATTCCATGAATACCTAGTAATACAGAGAATATCACATCCCGATTCCCGTCAGAAAATTGTTTACAGGAATAACAAATCAATGAGAGAAACAACAAAAAGACATGAAAAATTTGCACATTAACCATAATTTGGATCATAGAGCACCTCATCATTGAAACCCTAGCAAATCGATTTTGATTCCATAGAAGAGCTGATGAAAATAGGAATGATTATCATTTATAAATTGGAAAAATGGACAAACGAGAACAACTAGACCAATAACAACAAGCGGTTGTGATTCGAACCTAGCTGTGGCTTCAAATGGTCATGATTTGAACAAGTGGAGAAAGACGTGGCTTTGATGGTCGCGATTCGAAAGGTGCTCGGCGACAGTGGTGCTCCGCGACGGAAGAGGGCTTGTTGTGGAAGCTAGGGTTTGATTTGGAAGACGACCTCTGGTCGCCAATCGGGGTCACTCGTCCAATCACCAGAGCTCCAGAACCAGGTAATTGCTGTCTCACAAAGTTCAGGGGGATTTTTGTTGAAAGGGGGGAGGCCAATGTTAGCCCATTTTCGTTTGGGGAGGAACCATAAGGAAGCCGTTTGGTACGAAATATTTTTTAGCTTGCTCAGGACAGCCGAGCCATTATAAACTTAGAACTTGACTCAAATTTTTAACGGCCAAAAAATGAGACTTGATTTTGGCTTGATTGATTTATGATTGAAGTTTGAGTTAAACATTTATCGAATCTAACTCAAATGACTCGCGAACAATTTGACTTGCTATTATTTCGTCAAACTGTGAGAGAAACATAATTGACTTGTGATAACCAAGTAATCATTGTTACATTACTTTTTGATTCTTAAATGTCGACTCTTCCTGTTATTGTGAAACAAAATTCATGAAGTATTAGATTTACTTTGCAAAGTTATTAATTCGAGTTCATTTAGAGTTATTGAAAATTATCTAGTTATTAACTTTAAGATTTTAATAAATTAGTTGAGAAGTACACAAACTGACCCGAATAATTTAAGTTATAATAAGAAAATTCTTATTATTACATTTTACCACGTTTCACAACATATGTCCATCCTACTATTCTTTGCACTACTTTTTTAAGTGAACAATATATTACTAGTCACTCCTTACATGGGAATGAATAGAATGTATAACATAAATTATAATACTATTTGTTTGTTATATATTCTAAGAGAATTCACCGCTGATTAAAAATTAATTATTAAGGAGAGAGAACTTAAGAAATATAAGCCACTATACTAGTGACAAATTCTACCAATGTGAAACATTTGCAAGACCATAAGCCTAAAGGATAATCACGAATTTGCAATGGATTTTTTCAAGGATATAACCCACCAAGTGCATTTAAGAGAAGATAAATCTACATGATTGACCTGAACTAAGTAATTAGGTTAAGGCTCATCGAGTTTCAGTTACAAACAATCACCATTCACAAATTCTCATACTCATAATGGTAATAACTGTAATATCATGTCAAGATATCAAATACATTCACATTAATACTAACTGTGAGACGGCATAAAATTTATTATAAAAAATAAAGTAGTTACTGTCAAAATGTTATTCAACCAATCTTTTATGATCCTCTGATCTAATCTCAGTTTAGTTACACACATTTGATTAATTTTAACACAAATTCTTATATATTTTTAATACAAACACTAGATTTCTATCACTCCGTTTTATATGATAATCTTTCAAGACAAAAAACTAAGAATCAAATACATACTTACACTATATATAGCATGTATATGTACATATTGAATCAAATCTAATTCAAAAGACAATTAGGAAATGCCACCAACAAAGAGATCAATTATCAATGTATACAAATGTACATGAGACCAATTATCACTAGAAATACATATACATACATACATTGTAGAAAGGGATGAAATTAATGATTTTTATGTAGCTAACATAAATGGATAATTGATAATCTACATTTAATAATTATTTTTATTTCTAAATTAAAAAATAAAAATTAACAATATACAGTTAAATGTTGGTAGCATAAATTCATATTGATATTTGTTAATTGATTGGTACGCAATTTTTAGGAATATGGTAGAAAAAAATTAAAAATTATATTTGAATGCATCTTTATCGATATACCATGCTTTTTACCCTTCTTCTCAAATTCTACTAATCAAACTCTCTTGCAGTAAAACTCTACACCATATTTATCTGCAGTAGATTTCTCCTAATTTTTAAATCCCTTGTAAAACTAATAACATTAAAGTTTATATTTGATAATTATTATCTTTTAAAAATATATAAAATAATAAATACAAAAAAGTTATTCTATTTTTGAAAATTATTTTATTTTTTAAATTAAAAAATAAATATAAAAAACAGTCATTTCTAATTTACATGTGGATTTTGCATGGCTAGCAATTGGGTTGTGGGTAATAAATTCGCCAACCACTGCTCAATGTCAGGCTGTAATTGCAAAGCCTAAGGTCAGCCCCTACTTCTCGAATTGAGAGGCTAATATTAGTTTCAATGTCAATTCAAAAATTGAAATCTCTAGCCATTGAATTAAAATTTAACGGTCCACATACATTTACATTTTATTGTAATTAAAAATAAGTTAATACATTTGAACCGTTGCATTTTCATCCAACGCCCCGACCTCAATGTCATGGAGCTAACATGGATCTCTCTCTTTTTCTGCTTATTTCCCTTTTGACTCCTTGTGAGTTTAAAATTTAAATAATAAAACTCAGTTATTGAATAAAGAATAAAATTCAAAATGATTACGAAACAAATTAAAATTTTGATCATTCTAATTTTAATTCATTCGATTGTGCAGTAAAATTTATTAAATATTCTTTTTATATTACGAATTATTCAAATATATCTATTGACAATTGTTGGAGTATGGATCATTACTCATAAGGAACACATAGGAGATTGGAGGATTGCAAGATTTGACCCGCAGTGTTGAGATGTATAGGAATATCGCGCTGGCTGGTTAGTTTGCGAGTCTCGCTAGGAGTCTCATCTAGCAAGCGACGCGAACTAGTTTTTAATTAAGGTCTTATAGAGGTTTATTTTGGCCAGTTATATTATATATATATATATAATTTTTATTAAATATTAGAGTATGAAAGTTGAATTGAAGTTTTCAAGGGGGTTAGGGTTTTATAAATTCTCTCTATAATTTGTATTTTTCAACTCCATTCATGAAGTTCCTTAATAATTGAAAACTAGATTCTTTACTCGTAAATGTAGGCAAATTATCGAAATAGAAAGGTGCATGAGATTAAATGCAGGGCTTCCTAAAAATTTTGGGACAAAGAATGTGAATATGACTTGCTACATTATCAACAAATCACCTAACTCAACATTAGATGAAAAAGTCATGGAAGAGGTGTGGACAAGGAAAGAAATAGATGATTCTATAATTAAAATTTTTAGATGTTCTACTTATATTCATATTCCTAATGATGAAAGGTCCAAAGTGGATCCCAAATTCAAAAGATGTATATTTCTTGGTTACAAGAAAGGTGTGAAATGGTACAAGTTGTGGGATCCGGTGACCAAAAAAGTGGTGATCAACATGGATATAACATTCGATGAGTCAGACATGCTGAGAGCTCTGAAAGAAAAACAGAAAGTGAATTCAGAAGAAAGCAATAGCAAGAAAGCTATAGAGATGGAGTTGAACAATTCAGAGAAAGAGAATGGTCATCTATAGGAGGAGACAAATCAGTTACCTCATAGCTTAGCTACAAATAGATCTAAATGTAACACAAAACCAATAGTTAAGTATGCTTTTGAAGACTTTGTGGCTTATGCATTGGTGACTAGCTGTGGGGGTATGTCTAGTTTTCAGGATACAGTAAACAGTTCTGAAAGGAATAGATGGATGAAGCCATGATGGAAGAGTTTGAGTCATCACATAATAACAAGCCTTAGGATTTAGTGAATTTGCTTAAGGGTAAGAAATCAATTGGTTGAAAGTGAGTTTACAGAAAAAAGAATCAGTTTCAGACAAAGAAGGTAAATGGTTTAAGGCACGATTGGTGGCAAAAGTGTACTCACAGAGGAAATGAATTGACTATGATGAGGTCTTTCCTCCAGTTGTTAGACATACCTCCATCAGGACAGTTTTGACTCTTGTAGCACATCATAACCTGGAGTTTGAGCAACCTGGATGTGAAAACAATTTTCCTCTATGGTAATTTGGAGAAGGACATTTACATGGATCAACCTAAAGGATTTGAGCAGCCTGGCACAGAATATCTAGTCTGAAGGTTAAAGAAATCCTTGTATGGGTTGAAGTAGTCTCCACGGCAATGGTATAAAAGTTTTGACACCTATATGCTTTAGGTTAGCTATATACGTTGTGAGTACGATTGTCGTGTTTATTTGAGATGTCTCAAGAATGGCTCATATTTTTTTCTATTACTTTATGTGGATGACATGTTACTTGTTGCAAAGAGTATAGTGGAGGTCCATAGGTTAAAATTATTATTGAGCAAGGAGTTTGATATGAAAGACTTGGGTGCTGCAAAAAAAGTACTTGGAATGGAGATCCATAGAGACAACAAGCTGGTAAGCTTTGGGTGCCTCAAAAGAATTATATTGGAAAAGTGCTAGAAAAGTTTAACATGGAAAATCCAAGATTGATAAGCACACCGTTCGCGGGTCATTTCAAGTTATCAATCAGACAGTGTCCAACAACGTAAGAAGAAATTGTTGACATGTCTAAGGCACCTTATGCTGGTGTAGTGGGTTGCTCGATGTATATTATGGTATGTACTAGACCGAACTTAGCTCATGTAGTAAGCATAATTAGCAAATACATGAAAAAACCAGGTAGAAAGCATTGGAAAGTAGTGAAGTGGCTTTTCAAATACTTAAAGGGTACAACATTATGGGATTCTTTTTGCTAGGAAGAAAGAGGAAGCTTCAATTGTACGGTATGTTGATTTAGACCGTGCAAGGAGTGTGGATGACAAAAAATCTATCACAGGATATGTGTTTACACTTATAGGAGGACCAATCTGTTGAACATCTACATTGCAGTCTCTTGTTGCATTATCTACCACTAAAATGGAGTACATGGCAGTGACTAAGGCTACCAAGGAAGCATTATGGTTGAGAGGATTAGTCAAAAAAACTGGGTATACAACAAGATGGCATTCAGTTGAATTGTGACAATCAAAGTGTCATTTATTTGGCAAAACACCAGGTTTATCACATGAAGACCAAACACATTGATGTGAGGTTTCACAAGATTAAGGGGTTGATTGGTTTAGGCGAAGCCAATTTGGAGAATGTTCACACTTCAGAGAATATTGCGGCTATGTTGACAAAGTCTCTTACCACAGATAAGTTCAACCATTACTTGTTTTTTTTTTTCATATCTCCAGTTGCTAGATGGGAGATGACCCCAACATAGATGTGTTCAAGGTGGAGTTTGCAGTATACAGTTTTCTAAGAGGTGAGTATTCGCCAAGATAAAAATTGTTAGAGTATGGTTCATTACTCACAGAGGTTTTCAAGGGGGTTAGGGTTTTACGAATTCTCATTGTTATTTGTATTCTTCAACTCCATTCGTGGAGTTCCTTGATAATTGAAAATCAGATCCTCTACCTGCGAATGTAGGCAAATTGCTGAATCAGGTAAACCCCTGTGTTCTATTTGTGTATATTTCTTGTTTTCAATTTATTGCATCATATCACAAAAAAGTAATCTAGGATTTCGCGTATGGAACTCTCGCAACAACAACAAATAATATACAAATACTATTAGGATATTTTATATAACATTAATATATTATTTTTGAAAATAATATAGAAACACCATTGGTATATTTTTATAAAAATTATTTTTCTTTTTAAAGTATTAGTAGATTCAACAAACTTAAGCCAATTAATTAAATAAGTTAGATATAGAATAATGAATTTAATATGTCACAAATATAAATCTGGTATGAGAAGAATTTTTTTTTTTATTAAGATCAGAATAGTATTCAATTAAACTGCTTAAAAAGCGCTCACTACTAAGCCTATCAATGGGTTACGATCTAAACCTAGATTCAATTAAGCAGACATAGATATAGGTTTAGGTTCATTTATTTGAATAGGATCGGTTTAATTATCTAATAATGGTTCTACGTCACTGCTCATTTATCCCGCACCAATCACCGTTCACTTTTGCACCGTTGATTTTCAAATAAAAGATAATATCTTACAGTTGTAATAATTTTGGATGAAATACACCAATCACTACCAATAGTGACGAGTAGAAAATAAGTAAGCGGTGACTAGTGCGGGACAAAAGAGCGATGAGGATAGAATTTTTTATTATCTAATACTTAATTGAAATAGGGATCAATATACTCTTATTCAATTCAATAATATAATTTTATGATATTAAATATTAAATAATATTTTATATAATTTTAAAAATATTACACGAATATAAAATTTATACAATATAATAAATCTTATCATACATAAATGTTATCGAATTGGATAATCAAATGGGATAATTAATTTAGATATGAATAGAAGAATTATAAACTTGAGAGATACAAATCCATATTTTCTTTACACTAACACACATTTGAATTTAAAAATTGAATTAAATTGGTCTAAGAGAAATGCCAAATTTAATTATGTTAACAAAAAATTTAGTAAATATGATATATTTGTCTACTTGTTAAGATGATTTAAGAAAATAATGAATTCTCATCAAATTTTATTATTTTGTATTCGATTTCAAATGATGCAGAAATCTTAAAATTTAAATTATGAAATTAAATTAAATTTAACTTACAAAATTTTATTTTAATTTCAAATATACAAATTGATAAGAATTTTTATCAAATAAAATTAAATCTCTCTGAATCCCAACGGAGTACTAATAAATTTGACTCTTGAGTCCGTTCTCACCCGACCTCATACGGACCCGCTTAGGCGTTATTCACCCTGCCCCATATGGGGGGCGTTTTTGGGAGGGAGGGTGCTACTGCCGATACATACAAGTCCACACCTTCAAAAAAAAAAAAAAATGTAATTTGGCTTAATCACTGAAATAATTGTATATATAAATTTTTGGATATACGAGAGACATTGACCCACACGGGATATAAAGTTGGAAGTCTACCTTGGACTTGTTTCACGAGAATGACCTGCAACATGACTTGACTTGGGAGGCCATGCATGACATTTCAATGCAGAGAGAAGGATCACGAACTAACATTCCATGGCTACAAGTAGTAACAACCGGTCAAGCTTTCTGCTATGCTGTGAAGCCTGTGATCGTGGAGCCTCTAAAGAGTGGCCGTTTCGGTAATTGAGGTTGTCCCTCCATAACGATTCCAGTTTTTTTTTTTTTTTAAATGTTTAGTATTAATAAATATTACAAAAGAAAATATGAAAAAAAAAATCAAAAATTACTTTTTGGTAATTTTGTTTGTCGACTTTTTTAATTAAAATTCGATTTTTATTTTTTTATAACTTTTACTCATATTATAAAACATGTAAAACTTGATTTTTATTTTATTTTATTTTTTTAAGGTGGATCCGTTTGTAGCTTTTTGTTTATTTCAATTATTTTTCCGTAATTTTTTAAAAGATACGAACAACTTGTGTACAAACTATTAAAAGTAAAAGGAAATCAAATTTTAGTATAAAAAAATATTAAAAAAATCTAATGGAAAAGAAAATTAAAACAAATAAAGCCAAAATTTTCTGAAAAACAATAATTAGAATAATGTAGAACATTTGTGGCCCTATTAATTCAAAGAAATAAATCTATATAAATATAATTTAATTACAACATTGTTGTTGTTATATCATTTTGATTTCACTTATGTATATATGCACCCGCTAGGAAACATTATAAGTGTTAGGAAACTCCAAAAGTTAATGAAATTTTAATTTTTTATAAATTTTTTTAATTTCTTAAAATACTCTTCAACCTCCTAGCAAATTCAAATTTTAGATCAAACAACTTTTAAAAACTCAACCTACTTAAGAGTTTATTTGAAGTTACAAAAGTTGAGATAAAATGTGGTTTGCGTTACTTTTTTACATTTGAAGTATAAACCACAAATCACAAAAATAAAAATGAATAATTTTGGTTGAACGAATTTGAAGAAACATTTTTTGACTTTTTTATCAAAATTTTTTGAAATTTACAAATATATTATTGAAAATTACAGAAATGTTATTGAATTTATAAAAATTTTATTAGAATTTATAGAGATTTATTGAAATTTGTAGATATATATATATAAATTTATAACCATTTATAGAGATTTGCGTAATTTGAGTTAAAAAAAAAAATGTGGAGCATTGTAAAAATTCGTAGAGATTTATTAGTATTTATAGAGAGAATCCATGGGGCTACAATAAATTTTTTGCTGCGGTGTTCAAAGGTCAAGATATAATTAAGGTAAGTTTAATTGAATTAATAAATAATATAATAAATACTATTACATTGATTGATTATATCCTAACCGTTAATTTAAACACTGCAATCTGGAACCTTTTATAAAAATATATAAATTTATAATAATTTATAGAGATTCACGAGATTTGAGGTGATAAAAATTTTGTAAAAATTTATAAAAATCTTTAAAGTTTTTTAGAATCCAAACGAGCCCTAAGTCATTAGTTTTATACTCTAATTAAATTATACCGATGACGTAGTAACTATAATCATTATATTACGCGTACACACTTCTAATATATATATATGTTGGTCCTGTAGCATTTTCCAAAAAATTTAAAAGCAAAATTTTGATAACAAAAACATTAGTGGGTCTGACTTTATTCGATGCTATGGAACTGGCGAGGAGAAGAGATCAAGCTAAGCAAGTTCAGGTGTCAAAAAGCAACAAGATCAAAGCTAGAGGATAAAGGAATGAGAACCATTCTTGACATCTTTGCTTCTCAACCAATCTGCACATATGTCCTTGGATTGAAATGCTAGCTAGCTGCTGAATCAACGAGTTCTTTTCTCCGTTCACACAAGCAACTTAAGGATGTCACACAAGAGAAGTAACCTTCAACGAACTTAAGGATGTCATACAAGAGAAGTAACCTTCAACCGATGTCATACAAGAGAAGTAACCTTCAATTCTTGAATACTTCCAAAGAATGTGCGGAAGAGTCACTATTACAATATCAACAATTACAGGAAATACAAGCAACAAAATAAGATCATTTGATTGGATAAAGTCATTT
>JAVXUM010000021.1:23864592-23875956 GCA_035590655.1 Pouteria glomerata
CACAAGACAAATTTTCTTTCGGGATATTTGAAAAAAAAAAAAAAAAGAGAGAGAGAGAGAATATGATAATTTGATTTGTGTTAGTTATTTATTGGTATTTTGATATATAAAATATCAATTCTATGATAACATGATTTGAGTAGTTAATGATTCAAATATATTCACGTATTATGAATATATTTGAATTCTTAAATTTTAATTGAACGACTTAAGTATAATTGTCACAAAGCTAAGACTTCCCTTTTGTATTTTGACATATTTTATTTGATTTTTGTATATATATATTTTTTTAGAAGTCTTATGTTGACTGTCTGCCTCTTCAAATATAGTTATGGTATTTTATGGCTTTGTGCATTTGGAAGAAATTTTGTCACACAATTATTAAGGGAAAAATTATTGAAGTTGAATTTTGTATTATATGAAAATTAAGACGATAAAATTCATATAATTCTATGCTTTCTATTGTACTTTATGGAATTTCATACTTTACATGCTAGATATCACAACTAGTAAATTGAGAAGGCAAAATATAAAACGAGAAAACCCACATAGGGAAATTTCTTAAACCTTTCACTAAAATTAAACGTTAGTTACAAACTCAAAACTCTAAATAAATTGACTCCTTAACTCTATACTCCATTAACGTTTGTTCGAATCTTTGGTATACTAACTCCTTTAGCGAAAGCCCTCCGACTCTTCGAAAGCAAGACACCGAATCCACGACAATTTTTCTTGATCCTTAGCGCTCAAAGACTTGAACTCCTTTAGATCGTACACACAAACAAGTGGCTAAGAGTTTAAGAGAATTAATTGATCAATTCGGATCTCTTTTGATAATTATTCTCTTCACGAGGAAAACCTTAGGTGCATCCTAGAATATATGCTAGATGAAATTGGACGCTTGGGGTTTTTAAAAAATAGTCTGCCGTATTAAAATACATACCTTGCAAGCAAAGGCTTCTCGTGGCCTTCTCATGGACATCTTGCAATTCAAAACAGGCTTTTTGCATAGCTTGTAGCCTAAAATATGCTCTTGGTATTATCCAGCGGCATCCCACGCCCATTCGCGGGCTTCCACGGAGCATTAAGCAACCTTCCAGCGAATTTCCCACGAAGCGACTAAATAGGCTTGTTCCGTGTTTGTGGGCTTCTAATCTTACTCTGATGATTTGATAACTCATCCTAACTCAAGACTCTGATGTGTTGTCTACATCTAAGTCTACAAGATATAGGGCTCTATTTTGACTATGAATTTGTTAATTTTAATAATTTTGTCCCTAACAATTTTCTTCTTTGGCAATTTCATGTCAAAACCCTGAAAAAAGCTTTACACTAAAAAAAAAAAAAAAAAGACTTAAAGTATTACCAGTGCAAAGTGTGAATAAAAAGACAAGTCTCAAAATTTATAAATGCCAAGTGTGCTTAAAATATCTACAAATTAATCTTTTAAAGAACTATAATGCTGCATACTAAAATAAACAAATCAAGGCATCATGTGCGAAGAAAAAAAAATAAATAAAACATCAACAAAAAAATGAAACAAAACATCAACTATTCTCCTTCTCAATTAACCGACTCCTCTTCAACGATTCTCTCCTTTAAGTATTCTCTCTTTTTGTTATGAATTGACCCAAAAAAAAAAGTGTGATGTATAATCTTAATTAATTCATTCCAAGTTCTATTTTCTCAAACACAAAACTAAATGCAGTTTTAAATTTTTAACCATACATATATAGCAATAAATAAAAACTCCAATATCACCCTACTATTTATGTCATGAGTTGTTCATACATATTATACCAATGTTCAAATGCCCATGCGTTGTGTGAATTGAAGTTTAAGTGTAACATGATTAATATTTATCACATACTCATGAATTTTAAAACGTTTTTTTTCAACCTTGAATGGAATTGATAAAATATACACTTGTACTTTTCAACTTATTTTTCTGTAATTTATATTTTCAACTTATTCACCAATGACATTTATTTTTCAACACTCCACAAAATATTTGTATTTTGTTTTCAACTTTTTTTTACTTAACGGCTTTTACACACTTATGGTTAGCTAGTCATTTTTCTGTATCGTCTGAACTTAGAGGGTGGTTTTTTTGATAACCTACACGTCAACAGGCTAGTTACACTCTATCCTTCTAAGTGTATTTACATAAAATATTTTAAGAGCAATCAATAGTTTAGAGAGAGAATTTATAAAAAAAAAAATTGAGTGGTGAAAAGGATTTCTCATGATGCACTAAATTTTGTGCAATTACAATTGGCAAACCACTACCATGACAAGGAACAACAAAATATAGGATTTAGGTTCATCAAGCAATTTAAATTCATTACCACTATGTAGATTAATAATTTTAATCCTATGATTTTGAAATGTGTATGAAGTAATAAACCATGCAAGAATATCACAAATTATAACGTTGCACCAAAAAAATTATTGTTATTATTTAAAAAAATTAAAATAAATATGATCTACATGATTTTATAGAATTAGGAAAGAATATAACATTGGTAGATAGCCTAGTCTATGAGAAAAAAAAATTGCCTCTATATATTAAGGTTCACCCCTTTAACCCCTTTAAGGGTGTGAGTGATGTATAAGTAACTTTTTCTAATCCAAATAGTTTTATTTTTGGAAAAATATTTTGAGTCTTGGGGTTGTTAGGTTTTCATCCAATGGGATAGGATAGGGTTAACCTATACAATTTGTGACAATAATATCTTGTGTGATTAGGTACACCATAATGAAAACATATAGGAACAGACTTACATTTTAAGTTAGGGGGCATATCTTGGGGCTTCTAAAAATAAGCTCTTAGTTGATTACCTATCTTGGGTTGAGGAGCTTTAACTATTTTTAGAGCTAACTATTTTTAGACTAGTTGTCTTTGAAGAATGAAACTTAATCACTTTAGGCTTTTTCTGGTTATATAAGGAAGCTTTTGCTTCAACCTTGACCTTATGCTTGTTAGTATAGCTATGTCTTCTTTTGTCACTTGGGCTCCTTTGCATCCCAAGTATGTCATCAAGTTGGGAAGATGTTGTATTCATCTTGGATTACATAGTTTGCAGCTTAGCATAGGAATCCTTTAATTTATTGTCTTTTTTATCTAGTTTAGTCTTAAAGATTGTTACCAATTCATCTTGAGTTTTCTTATTCACTTCAAGACTGTTAAATTTCTATTGTAATTCTTATAGGGTAATTTTAAGACTCTCTCTTTTTTAATATATTGTTCTTCACAGCCAATTTTTCATTTTATTTGTAGAGTTTGCAAAAGTCCTTGTATAGTTGTTCATATGTTTCTTCAATATCCACTTCCTCATCTATATTTTTTTTAACTTCACTTTCAGAAGATTTTTCTTTCTTACTTTTAGAAGAGGATGACTTATAGAATTTATGGAGGCACTAGCTCAAGCCATAAATGCAGTAAAATTCTCTAAATAATCTTCTGAAGATGAGAAGGTATTAGACTGATCATTTGAAACATCAGGAGTTGCATTGAGTATTTTCTTGTTGCTGTTCTTATTTCTATAATTTTGAGCAATGTGACAATTACCCTGGCACTCGTAACACTTCACGTCCTTAGACTTGTTCTCATTTTTTTTTCTTTGAAGATTTCTTTGCTTTACCTTTCTCATTTTTCTTTGTTTTTTCTTGCTTACTATCCTTTTTCTTAAAGAATTTTTTAATTTTCTTGGTATAAATAGCAATTTCTTTAAGAGATGAAATTAATTCATCATCACTTGAGGACTTGTCCTCTCTAATAGTTGTTAGGGCAACTCCTCTAGATTTTGGTTTAATTACGTTGGTTTCAAATGTCTGAATTGAACCAATTAGAACTTCTACATGCATCGCGTTAACAGCTTTTACTTTTTCAATCTTAGTCGCCTTTGCTTGAAAAATAATGGGGAGAGAGCAAAGAATCTTCCTTACAATTTTATTATTGAGAATTGATTTTCCCAAGTTGAAAATGGAGTTAACGATATTATAAAGTTTAGCATAGAAGTAATCAAACGTCTCATCTTTTGACATCTTTAGTCTTTCAAACTCAATCTTAATCTTCTGAAGTTTTGACTTCTACACTGTAGAATTACCTTCATGTATAAATTTAAGAATTGTCTAAGATTTTTTGGCTATCTCACAACTTGAGATTCTCCTAAATTCATCAGCTAAAATTGTATAAAAAATTACACTCAGGGTTTTGTAATTCCACTCCGCTCTTTTTTACTTTTCCCTAGTCTAGGTATCTATCGGCTTTTCTACAGTCACATTGTCAACTATATGAGTTGGTTTTATCCAACCGTTTTCAATGGCCAGCCATACATTCACATTCAGGGAGATCAGATGAGCTCTCATACAAATCTTCCACTATGCATAGTTAGTGTCATCAAACACGAAAGCCTGGTATTCTAACCGCATTCCCTTGGGGGATCCATCTAGTAAGAAATAGATCACACTTTTCTTATAGAAATGTACCTGCTTTGTTCCTGTAGCAGCCCGAGACCACCACCGCTAGTACGATATTGTCCGCTTTCGGAATCTATACTCACGTGTATGGCACACAGTGCCTGGGCGCCGCAGCCACCTGACCCGTCATGATTTTGTTCTTGGCAAGGGCTACTCCAGTGCCCTCTCAAAACCCGTCGAACTAGGGAGAGGTATCCCTACCCTTTATTAGGTGTGGTTCGTTCTCCTCCCCAACCAATGTGGGATCGTTACAATCCACCCCCTTTAGGGCCCAGCGTCCTCGCTGGCACACTGATTCGGCACCGGCTCTGATATTACTGTAGCAGCCTGGGACCACCACCGCTAGTACGATATTGTTCGCTCTATGCTCACGTGGACGGCACACAGCTCTCGGGCGCCGCAGCCACCCGACCGGTCACGGTTTTATTCCTGGCGAAGGTTACCCGAGTGCCCTCGTAAAGCGCGTTACACTAGGGAGAGATATCCCCACCCTTTATTAGGCGTGGTTCGTTCTCCTTCCCAACCGATGTGGGATCGTTATAATCCACCCCCTTTTAGGGACCAATGTCCTAGCTGGCACACCGATTTGGCATCGGCTTTGATACCACTGTAGCAGCCCAGGACCACCACTGCTATTACAATATTGTCGGCTTCTGGGATTTACGCTTACGTGGACGGCACACAACTCTTGGGCGCAGCAGCCACCCGACCCGTCACGGTTTTGTTCTTGGCGAGGGTTATCCCACTGCCCTCCCAAAACGCGTCGCATTAGGGAGAGGTATCCCCACCCTTTATTTGGTGTGGTTCGTTCTCCTCCCCAACTAATATGGGATCGTTACAGTACCAATTGAAATTTTACACTCTACGCGCTAGATATCCCAAGCAATCACAAACTAGTAAATTAAGAAAGCAAAATATAAAATGAGGAAACTTACACAGGGAAATCTTCAAAAACTTTTACTAAAATTAAGCGTTGGTTACAAATTCAAAACTCTCGATAGATCAACTCCTTGACTTTATTCTCTATTGATGTTTACTTGAATCCTCAATATACTGATTCCTTTAGCAAAAGCTATCTGACTCCTCGAAGGTACGACACTGAATCCTTGACAACTCTTCTGAACCCTCAGCCTATTGAATTCTTAGCCCTTAAAGATCTAAACTCTTTCGGATCATACACACGAATAGGTGGCTAAGAGTTTAAGAGAATTAATTGATCAATTTGGCTATCTTCTAATGATTATTCTCTATATATTGGAAACCATAGGTACGACTTAGAATATATACTACACAAAACTGGATGTTTAGGGTTTCTACAAAGCAGCCTAGTGTATTAAAATACATACCTCGTGGGAAAGAGCTTCTCACAGCCTTCTCACGGACATTTTATGACTTAGAGCAATCTTCATGCATGGCTTGTAGCCCAAATATGCTCTTGGTATTATCCGGCAGCATCTCACACCCATCCTATGGGCTTCCAGTGAGCATCCCACTAAGTGGCTAAATAGGTTTGTTCCGTATTTATGAGCTTCTAAGCTTATCTGAGACTTTTACAACTCATCCTGACTCAAGATTCTACTGTCTTAGTCTATATCTAAATCTACAAGATACAAGACTCTGTTTTAATTATGGATATGTCAATTTTAACAATTTTGTACCTAACACTTTAAAATTTAGTTAGTTTAAGTTTAAGGATATAATTTCACCCGAATTAATTTATTCTGTGAATTTCTTCAATATTTTTTCTTCGAATAGAACAATCCAACAAGGAGAAAAAAAAAAAAAAAAAAGAAAAAAATATTTATTTTCTTTTTTCTCAATTGTCTTTGGTCCGGTGATGTTGTGTATTGAGATTGGTATTAATTGTTCCTTCATTCTTACTTGTTTACTGATTTTTTTTGGTTTTGCCTGAATTATAATAATTAATTTTACTTTGTGAGGATTTGAATTGAGTTCTATTCTAGCAGCTATTTTCATAAGAACATTTATATATATATATATCAAAATAATTTTAAAAATGTTGTGAGAGTTATAATTTTGAAATTAAAATATAATATTTTATTAGTTAATGTAATCTCCCCCTTCATACATCCAGCTGACAACTCATTTCCCTTGATGAAATGAGATTGATGGTACACTTGAACTCTGATATCAGTTGTTGGGTGATCTTACATCTCTCTCATTTCCAAAAATTATCTCGTAAGATGAGGTTTTTCTTTACACTTAGATACTGACTACCAGTCCCTTCCACAATCGAAGTGGAAACCCTAACATTTGACAATATTAGCACAACTAACTTTAGGTGCTGTTTGTAAGATCAAAAAAATTAAAATTTTATAAACTTTTATAAACTTCTAATTATTTTTGTATTTTATATGTATTTACTAGTTTTCTAAACTTTATTATCAGGATACTAATATAGCATACAAAAATCATTTGGACATTTGAATAAGTTATTTAATCACGTTTGAATATGCACGTTTAGCTTAAAATTTTAACACATTATATAAAAATCATTCTAATAAATTATTTAACAAAGTTCAAATAGGTCTTGTTAATAAATTTAAATTACTTTTTAAATACAAAAACGTGAGTAAAGCATTAATAATACAAATTGTGATAACTTCATACTTGGATTTTTATTTATTTATTTGAGCAGGTTGGATTGGATAACATAAATAAATGCAGAATTTTGTCTTTAGTTTTTTTTTTTTTTTTTTTAGGGGGAGGGGGTGTATGGTCCAAAAAAGCGCACCCTATTTTCGTTCCCTACTTCGTTTATTTAAGCCAAACACAATTAACATGTGGGTTACGTATATATAATAAAATATTATGTATGTGACGTCGGCATAATATGATTAATTGAACTCGACTAATTTATGTGTGAAGTGCCAAATTCTCTCACGGCACCTCCCCCCAAAAAAAAAAAAAACAAAAACAATTTTGTTTATCTAATTGTACAAGATGCATTGAAAACTTATTCAAATGATTGGTTTTTAATTTTTTTTATCACCATTAAAAATTATAAAACAAATAGATTATTACAAAAGAAAAAAAAATCTTGTCAACTAATAATAGAAGGAAGAAATTGAGACAAATATCAATGTCACTGTCATGTAATGCGTATAATTAGGATTGGTGCTCTGTAGGAACTACGGGTATGATTGGTGAGAATTATTTTAAATAACATATACTAAAATTTTAAAATGTAAGTAATCGACCATTTACAATTAAAGTTTAATATAATTATTATATTTTTATTCAATTTAAATATCTTGACCCTCGTCATCTTGTGTCATTAGTCCCCGTTTGAGGGTGAAAACGAATCGAGTTATTCATGAACTTTTCAAAAAAAATATTCGACTCGAGCTAAGTTTGTGATTAAAATGAGCTCGAATCGAGCTTAATTTGTGGTATGTTTAGATTCAAGTTTGAGTTTGACTCTAAAAAAATTCTGCTAGAAAACACATGAACAAGTTCAACAAAATAATATATATTATAATATTTTTATTATATTTTTTTATAATATTTTATTTATTATATTTTAAACTAGAATGATGTCATTTTAGTTTAATTAAATTATTTGCGAGTCAAACTTAAGTTTTAATTATTTTTTATCAAGCCGACCTTAAATCCATGTAAAAATTTGAATCAAGTTTGAACTCAATATAAAAAACTAAAATCAAACTCGAATAAATTAAAATTTAACCCAATTTGATTTGTTTTCACTCCTAGTCCTGTTCCCTCCCCCCTCTCTCATTCAGTTCTCCAGGTAAAGGCCTCGTCTTGGCATGTATCAATTTTTTTTGTAACTTTTTATCATTTATCAACTTTTATTAAATTTCTTGACTAAAATTTATCAAACAGATTCTTCAATTCTCATTAATTTTTTGAACTTTCTCCAATGTTTTTTTTAATTATATCAACATTTTCTAATTTTCTCTAAATTTCTTTAACTTTTACAAATTTTTACTAAATATATACATAACTTTTTTGAGCGGCAATAAAAAAATACTACTATGCTTGATTACCACGTAAATCGAACTTGCAAACACGTGCCTGAAAAACAAAGGAAAGTCAGAGAAAATGATCGGAGGAGATTCCCAATCATGGATTCTATTATGTATAAAAAAAGAATTATTCTCCAGTGATAAAGTAAGAATAGGCTAAAGGGAATAATCAAAGAAAAATAGATGTTCAGTTGACAATAGTAAATATATAACTGATTTTCTATGCTAAACGTTATATTTATAGTAAGAGAAATGAAATTGAAAAAATTAACATTGCCCTTATACACGTGTATTTATATAGATGATGCTTTACTTTACATTTAATACCCATCACTTAACATTTAATCCAACCATTAAAGTGGTGAATGACGTATGACCACAAAGAATGTTTGAATGTCATGTTTATTACTTGTAACGCAATGAACTAATTAAATTAATAAAAAAAAATAATAATGAACTAAATTTATTAGTAGATAACATTTATGGTTAAATTAAACTAACATTTACACCGTTTGTAGTGGAACCATTCGATGTGGTCAGAAATTGAACGGGCCAGAGCTGAGCACCTTCCCGCTTATTCCGTGCATGCTCGGGCCATGCCACATGTCCTTATATATTTTGTACTAATAAATTTTTAAAAAATCACACGTGATGGCGCCAAAATAAGAGTTTTCAATTTTTTTTTACACATCAAACGCCCCCTACGATTTTAAAATGCAAATTTTCTTGTAGTGGAAATTTATTAGAATAGCTCTGTTTGATCTCCCCAGTGGAAACCAAACGAAAGTACAATTTCAATACATATTTTTCACGCCTATTTAGGGGGTGTTTGGTGTGATAAAAAGTGAGATAAAATGAGATAATTTGTGGGTTCGTAATATGTGCAGTGAGATAAATTTTTAAAGTTTTCAAAGATTTTCAGAGTTTTTCAGAGTTTTACTTCACCCCAAACACCCCCTTAAAACGAAAGCCATGAATATACCAGGACACCATTTTTATAGTTTAATTATTATTTTGAGAAAATTGAATAAATTTTCATAATTTTAAAAAACATAAAAAATAAAAATAATCACACACAAGATAAGGAGATTTTACATGGTTCAGTAATTCTGTATAAATCACCTACATTCACAATATTGGTAATTGTTTGATCTCTCTTATTATCAAAATTTGTTAATCATACAATAGACAAAATAGGGTATTTATACCCCAGAAAAAAAAAAAAAAAGTCATACCTACAAAAATTCAAGCTTGGAATCCCATTAATTATGGCTCAATAAATACTCGAATTAAATCGCACAATTTTTCAGATCGAATCAAACAAAAATCAAGCCATATTTTTTAGACTCTACAACCCCAACATATGATTGATATAATGTAACATATATAAAATAAATAAAATTTAATATATGATTCAAGTATAATAGAAACCAAACTCTCTAAAATTGATGGATTGATTCCTTGGACCATTAAAGAGTGTGAACTAAACGTGGTTTAAATGTAGATTTTTGAATCTATTAAAAATCAAGACATTTGTTAATAGTGTCTCAGGGGTAAAAATTAAGGTGAAATAAAAACATGTTATGTTATAATATTTCAGACTTTTTTGATATTTAAATCTATCAAAGTGTGAGATATTATTTTATTAACTCTTAATAAGTGCTTGAAATATTATTTTATTAGTCCTGAGCGAGTGTCCAGAGGCACCCATTTATTAACGAGACAAAAAAAAAATTAATCTATTGTCTTTTGATAGATTTTTTGAGATTTTTATTTTAGTTTGAAATATAAAAGTATAAAAATATCTTTTTAATGTATATGAGTATTAATAATTTTCACTTTTAGTAAGAGGAGTATAAAATTAATTATCCAAAAATTTATGTATTTTTTTTTTGACAAAAGTGAATATATATATATATATATACTTTTTAATGAATAAATTTATTTACTTATTTTTAAATTTTTTTAAATTATAAAGGAAAAAAATCAAGTTAATAAAAAAAGTTAATAATTTAATTATTAAAAAATTAACTTTTTACTTTTTTAATAACTAGTTAAAAAAAATTAACTTTTTACTTTTTTAACAACTAGTTAAAAAAATTTATGAATTTAATTAAATTTACTTTAATTAAATTAAGACCAATGATTGATAAACATCAAAACTGTACTGAAAAATCTACTGTCACAATCAGAAACCAGCAACGCGTCCTTGAATTATTGTTCTTCCATAGTAATTGCTTCTATCTGCGAATCACATGCAGCCGAAGAGGTGTATATATATATATATATATCCTGACGGGGTGATAGTTGTCATTTTCTAAATATATTGTGATTACACCCCTATATTTAATTGAGCGCAATTACGTCCACTGTTACGGGACGGATTCCGGGCAGCACCAATAATTTAAAGTCGGTGTACATCTAGTCAATTTTTGATGTATTTTTTTAATCAATGATGATGGGTAACAGCGACAGATATAATTTATTTAAATTATTAAAATCGTTAAATTATTATATTTTGATAACACAGTAATTCGGAGTGAACGCTGGATGATTCAAATCAGGTCCGGGTCACCGTGAGTTGCTGCCTTAACACCGGTGTGGTGCCTGCCAAAGAGTCTCCGATGCTTAAGTTAGCAAAGAAAACCCAAGATAATTTTGGCAGAGTAACAGCTAGGTAGAATTCAGTGTCCGTACCTGAGCACCGGAGTCCCTTTTATATATATGTTTTGTAGATCCTGCATATGTGCTGTGGGCAAGAGTAGTATTGGATCATGCCCAATCATCCAATCAGATCGCACCACCTGTTCTCACAGATCTCAATGCTGATATCATTTTATTAGTTATCAAAACTGTTAGTGGGCAAGTAATA
>JAVXUM010000021.1:23880423-23890495 GCA_035590655.1 Pouteria glomerata
GCGGATTGTCTAAATCCAGATACATTAGTTCTTAAACCTAATAGATCTAGATCTATTGGGTCACATATTTAATTAGACGGATCTAGTATAATATTATTAAATTTAATCCAGATTAAATTTAGATGAAAATTAACCCATATTAAATTTGGTCCAGATTAAATCTAGACGAAAATCAACCTACTGAGAGACATAATACGAAGCAAAGTGCTGTGGGCAGTTCTTCTAGTACATCCCTCAACAATCAAGTGGCTTCATTAACTCTCTCTCTCTCTCTTATATATATACTAGCGAATAACCCGTGTCGATGACACTCATTAGCTACAATTAAATATACATGTATTTAAAATTAAAATATGTTATCATATTTTCCTTTTTAAAAAATTCAAAAATAAATTTCTTTTTCATTGTATTTTTTCCTTCAAAAAAATTAAAACATAATTTGAAAGTTATCTAGTAAATACCCAATACAAACTCAAAATATAATATCATGATCACATTTATAATTCAAACAAAATATCAAAGAATCAAACGAACTCAAGTGGAACCTTATTTATCTGCTTGCAACACCGTCTCATGACTGGCAAGCAGAGAAAAATGACAAACAGTGTCGTTAACAGAAATGTATGTGGGGAATGCACTTTTTCTAACAAATGAATCACCCTTCTCACAAAGATTAACAATTTAGCCTTTGGTTTGCATTCTGACAGTACCAATTGCAAAGGCCCTACACATTTCATAAATTCTATAAATTTGTATAACTGAATCATCAAAGCAAGCTATCTGCCACATGAAAAAATAAGTGCATACTAAACAAACAACAATGCACACAGTAACAAAACCAAAAGCACATTCACCAGACACGTCAAAATCCAACACCGAATAGGATCAAAACATACATGAAAAAATTATAAATGAAAAGGGAAGTGTCACATTTTTACCAACCAATGCAATAACAATTTACTTTAGAAACTTCCTTATATTTAGAGAATGTACTCATAACAATGATATCTTGATCATCCTTTGGTGTATAAACCTTATCAATTTTGTTTATCTTTTTTGTGCAACCTGTAATTATCCCAAGATCTCCATCCCTAGTTACACTGAAATCTGCAACTGTTGAATACCCAACCGATGCCTTCTCTTTAATCAATGAACAACACATACAAAACACTCTGATGTTTCCTGTTATGTACTCAGTGGGAAAATAAAGCTTAAGTTAGTACAATTTTCTTTCATGATCTATAAATTAATCAATAGAAGTTACTAATTCTGTCTCCAAACCAATCAGAAAATGTGACTGCTTTAGAAAGACTTACAGTATGTAAGTCATACTATGATATTTCCTTGACATTTCTTTTTACCAAACCAAAGTTTGCTCTAAGAGAAACTAAAGAAAAAAACCTAGTGGTTTAGATATTCCACTTGAAAACATGCCATAACAGAAAGGAGGACCAACTGCTCAAATGCATAAAACTTCTAGTGGCCATACTTCTGAAACTCCCAATCACTGTTATTCGTATAAAAAAGACAGTCACAAATAAAATTTGGAAAGATGTAAGTATGCAATAGTGTTGCTATAACTCATGAAAGAGCAGCAGGAGGCACGAAAGAACTTACCTAATTGACAAACTTGATGTGTCTTGGGCCATCAACTGATGCAATGGAAGTGGAATGCATAGCTGCAAACACCTATAGGAATTCATCCAAAAGCAAAAATAAATTATATATATATATTATATATTTAAGCAGTACTAACCAATCTAACTCAATTTCAGACTAAGGAAAACAAATCAAATCCAGAAGCAGAAAATATCCAAAAAATACAATAGGGCTCACAAATCTCAAAGATATTTAGTTATAGAACTGGAATTCAAAAAAAGCATCACCCGTGAGTTGACAATTTAAGTGAAAACAGGAGAAAGTATACTTGTTAACAAAATTCATAAAGTGATCATTAAGTTGCTACTTTGGTCAAAAAAATTTTCCTTTCATTAAAAAGCTTCCTTCAAGACTTAAGTAACGTTGGCAATAAATCAAAAGCAACAAATATTTGAGAGGAAACGTACAGCAAGCCCATACCATATGATGTTAAAATGCAAAAAGAATTTCACTTCAAATAATGCAAATGTGAAACATTTGAGAGAATGCATATGGCTAGCCTAGACCAAATGATGTTTAAACTTGGAGCAAATTTCATTTCAAAGAAAGTAATACTACAGATACAACAGGGCTTGAAACATAAAGTTCCAAACCATTCGTGATTCTGACATATATCGCCTTACTACCCACTAAGCATTTTTTTTTTCTACCATTTATATTTACAAACATCACAAAAAATTTATCACATAAAATCATTTAGCAAAAAGTTTAAGAGAATTAAGGTTTAGAGCTACGAAGAAACTAAAAATTAGGAATCGAGTACCACCAAGTAAATTCTCTATTTTTTATTTCTTTTTTCGGGAAAACACACTCCATTCTTGAATTACTCAAAAGAACAAACCCCAAAAAACCCCAAATATGAAATAACCAACAATCATTCTTTAAACATAGTCCCTCAAGTAAATTAAATAGCACATAGACTTAACATCCTTAAACAAATCAACTAAGCACGTGTTAATAACAATTTCTAGACAACAGCATCCCTACTTTACCAAGTAAGACAGAGATGCTCAATGAAAAATGAGAAGGGTAAACACCATCTTCCATGGTGTTCATGAACTCACAGACCAGCTCATAACAATAACTAAATAATGTTTAGATCATTAGATTTAGCATTCTTTCGTGTGGAAACATCCCTTAACTTTACTGCTTCTATAGCCTTAGCTTGATCTAAAAGAAGAAAAGGCAAAAATAAAAAAAATGGCATTATACACAAATAATATTTTATCCATTCAATGAACCAAAAATATGATATGACCTTTACTGTACACAACCAAACACGGGGTGTATCCATTCAGAACCACGTAAATTCTTGTTGCACAACTGGCGTTAACCTTACCTAGACAGTGATTTTCAAATAATTTGTTGCCAAGCATTATTCTAACCTTTTGCAACTCCTCATATGCAGGTGTCAAAGGCATCCAGGTGCCTAATAGCATTCATTTGTCATGAGTTACTACTGGGTACTTATCTCCTCTATCTTCTTTTCATACTTGGCAATAAATCTCGTTCTAATATCTCTATTCTGTAAATAACAACAATTTTAACTAAGGAAAGCTAATATTTTGAAAATGTTAAAAGTGTTGATATTTTTACTTCAAATTAAATCCAACCTGAGCTAGTGTTACTTCCATATCAACAGCATAATGATTACACACAATAATAAATCTATTACATAGTAGATATTGTAGAAATAACAATAGTACAAACTTCTGTAGTGCTACATTAAAAGACTTATTCTTATTTTTGATTGTAGAAATAACAATAGTAGTTTTAAAGATAATTTTAGTTTTGATGTCCATCATAAAAAAATTGTATCAATGAAGATGCATACAAAACTAACTTAAAAAAAGATTCAGTTGAAAGAGGAATATTTTTAGGATTTCAACAGAAATAATTTTCCGTAATGTAAATTTCCTTCCTTTGCTTCTGCTTCTGACCACAAAAACAATTCCAAACAGCGATTAACTTTTTTTTTTTTTTTTCACTTCAGCTTTAGCTACCAAATAGAATTCATTGTCACAATTGCTTCCTGCATAATGTACATAATCACTAACGCACTAATTAACGAAAAAGACATATTTTTTTGGGGGGGGGGAGGGGAGAGAGAGAGAGAAAATTACCCTGGATGAAATAGAAGCTACAATTTCTATGAATCAAAATCACTACTACTCTGTCCTCTCTCTTTTGCCTTGAACAACAAGCTTTGTTTACCATGCAAAGCAAATTGAACAACAAAACCACATAGAATGTACAAAAATCATATACATCATAACAACAAATAAAACTTATAACAGCAGTAATTGTTACGAACAAAGATAAATCAACCATTATAAAACTCATAACAGCATAACCACATAGAATGAAAAAAAAAAATCAAATTAGCCACATAAGCATAGGTAAAATTAAACTCATAATAGCGGTAATTGTTCAACCAAATTATCCTTCTAGTGAGGTGAAACAAATACAGAGGAAACATTAATTAGAGACCAGCAAAGTATGAAATTCACAATTAATTAGAAAGCCTCCATATCATACTAATCCTAGAAACACAAAAGGAATATGTTATTTATTAAAATACATTTAGGATTGAGTTCATGGAATGCATGCTTTAGCATAAACAATATGAGCTACATTTTTCTAATAGTTGAATTATTCAGGCTGGAAAACAAAGCAAAAGAGTTGACTCCTTAATCCTCATAGCCTATGTCCAAGTGAATTATAGCAACAAAAAAAGCCATGCATTTGGAACGCAAAAGATTAACTATGGTATGAGCATGGATGTATTTCACTTCAAAATGTATAGATTAATTTCAAGCAAATAATTGCTGAAAAGACAACTTTAAAATAATGCAGTTTCACACATTATTGCCCAAAAAAAATGCTTTTTTTGAGAGGGGACAAATAGGAAAGAATTTAATAAAAAAAAAAAACATCAAGAGAATGGTATCGCAATACAAAAAGCCTACACATTCAACCTCAAAAGGGCATACCAATAAATATCCATATGCTAAATGAAATACAAAAAAAGAAACCAAGCTCTGACTCTTTACGCCTCCACCTAAAAGAAATAAATAAATAAATAAACTTCAAAAAAACGCTCTTCAATCTATACATAGAATGTTCTTAACCATAAAAAATTCTTTTGGAACAATGCAGACTTGGTGAAGCGTGACCTAAAATAAAACAAATGCTGACAAAGTTATTAACCTTATCAAATAAAAGCGATAAAAAATTTAAAAGAGAAGCTGACTCACATTAGCCATCTAAATATCCACAATTGGATCTTTTCCCTTGAGCATGAGCTTTTACT
Organism: Pouteria glomerata; assembly: GCA_035590655.1. Classification (NCBI taxonomy): domain Eukaryota; kingdom Viridiplantae; phylum Streptophyta; class Magnoliopsida; order Ericales; family Sapotaceae; genus Pouteria; species Pouteria glomerata. The sequence continues at coordinate 23,885,396 of JAVXUM010000021.1, forward strand.
GGTCACTCAGCTGCTTTGTTGCTCGCAAGAAATATTTGCCATCGATCAAGAGTAGTGCTTCATTCATTGTTATAAATGCCAAACCTAAATGGAATTCAACAACAATTACCTTGCAATGCCATAAGTTCATAATAGATTTATCAGTGTTTTGAAAGATCAATCACTGATATGTTAATATAGAAAAATCGTGTCTAATACATAGCAAGTAATTAAGGGTGGCATTCTGTATCATGGGTAACATACAAAATAAGTCCATAGAATGGCAAGGGTAACCCATTTATATACAACAAAAGCTACTAACTGAATCCTAAAAAAATAAAAAATAAAAACTAATTAAACAGCCAATATTATTCTACATAAATACCAAAGCCGAGATAATTATATGGAAGCTAAAAAAGTCCAAACATCACAAGACACTTGTTTAGGCTTTAACAACCAAGAGATACAAATCAACCACATGAATTTAATAGAGTGGTAGATAGGTGTGCAGAGCATGCCACATTGCAAATAGACAGCTATTAGAGGCTTTAATCAGAAGTTCCAGTTCATGCATAATGCCAAATGCAACTGATTAAAGATCTTACCTAATTGATAAGAATACAAATGCAACTATTGTTCTACTAACCAGAAGAGAATAAATAAGTGGCAATCCCGGTGAAATTTCAAACTTCACATTTATTTCGTATATGCAAGTATTGAGAGAGAACATTAATAGTGAATAAAGGAGAAGAATGAAATTTAAGCATTGAACCTTTTGCTTTATTTTTATTTATTTATTTATTTTTAGAGAGAGAAAGAGAGGTGAAGTAGGAACAAATACACGTGCACTTGAAACAATATACCAAAGCAAAAGAGGGGAACAAAATACCAAAAAAAATCTTTGACTTCAAGTACAAAACAAAGCAAAACGAATGAGATGTTCCATACTCTGTTCAACAGTCCTTAAAAAATATATGTTTAATACTGATAAAAATGGTGGTTATATGTACTGAGATCACCGTCATGCTTGACAGAGCTGCAATTGGAGATGCGGGAAGCAACGTTGTTGAATTTGGTGTTGCCAAAAATGATGTTGTCAAGGAGGGCTTTGAGTTGAGCCGAGATCATCACCGCTTTTGACGAAGCTACAATCGGAGAGACGGCAAGCGAGTTTTCAAACTTGGCTTCGTCGGATATCGATGATGTTGTCAAGGGAGGGCTTTAAGCTGAGCGACGCAACCTTCTGGAAATGCCCTTCAGTGTGAGCCTTCACTTGAATAATAAAACTGGGCAAAAGTTTGAAATAAAACTTTGATTCGTAAAACATCTTAACCGTTAGTTAAAAGTAAAATCTAATCTCAGCCCTTGATTTTAACATGCGAGAGAGATATTTTTGAAATAAGTTGTGTTTTATTATATAAAATATATATAATAAATATAAATGATATAAAATATTATATAATATTTTATAAATACGAATATCTTGTCAATAATACTAAGGGTATAAAAGTAAATTCATATAATTGAATTAATTAAAAAAATTCTTTTTGGATAAAAAATTAACAGAATATATATGAATGAATGTAATGCAGATTTCAAGGTTTAAGTTTACATCTATAAAAGTTGTGCAGTCTAAGTAGATAATATGTTGAAATCACACAGATATAGTTAAAATAAGCATTTTATTTTGATATAACGTAATAAAAGTAAACACTGTGTTAAAATTAATAAGATATTTTTAAAAGAGAAAAATAAAAGCAAAACATGATTGTCTGCTTATATTTTTTAAACAAAAAATGATTTTTTTTGAAACCAAAAAATAAAAACAAATTACTAATATTTATATTATTTTAGAAAAAAAAAAAAGAAATAGTAAACCTAAACAGTTTTTTCACGTCTTCTTCCACTTCCATGTTTATAATTTTTATAATTTGGAGAGGACGGGTTCAATTACCTGACAACTGAATTAATCGTCTATTAAGAAGGCCTCAAATTAAAATTTATTCGCTCCTTTAATTTTAATGCCATTCGTAACCTTAAATAGTTTTTGGAATTTATTAATATTAATCTTAAATAGTTTTAGAATTGTCTTAATCTTAAATAGTTCTAGAATTTATCTTAATTTATAACTCATCCAATAAAAATGCTCCAAATTTAAAAGTAAATTTAAATCTACATATATTTAATGATTATCAAGCGAGTTTGAGCTTTACGTTACATGCATGAAAATTTTTTAAGCCTAAATTTTATTTCATCTCAGGCTCCCAAATATTTTCATATAGTCCAGGAACTTGAAATTTCTGTTTTAAAATTCACGAAGTTGTAAAATTCAGTCTCTTTGTGTTAAATATTATCACAATTACTTCAAAAATTTGACCCCCCTTTTGTTTTCGAAATTGTGTATGAATATTTTTTCACAAAAAATTTTAATGCAAGTTATTCATCGAAAACAAATACATAGTTTCATATTTCTTAATCACCTCTTCCCCGCTTATGAATTGATGAGCCACCAAAGGACGATGGTAGGGCCAATGACGAAATTGGCAATGGTGACAGTGTCCTGGCAGGTGTCCCATCAGGTCCATACTTCCTAGGTCTGCCTTTTTTTTTTCCTTCCCATTGTTCCCTCCACAACTGCAACCACGATTAGTGCATCCACTCCTATCACTATGATTCCCGTACTAACACTCTCTCATACTTCCATATTGTCAAAATTCTTCCAATTACAATAAGACTTTGTTGACTTGAACTCCCAAATCTTAACACCTACAAAACAGAAATTCATAATAAAAATTTATATAATAAAACACCAACCATATCAAATTGAGAACCAAGAAATGATGAGGTTTATAGTTGTAGCTGACACATAAATCAATTCATATAAATCTAAGCTCCAAGAAAAAAAAAATATTAAAACCAAAAAATAGAAGATGCAAAAACCAAATCAAAAACCAGTAGATATCATAATTTGAACTTATAATTGAATAGATCCTTGGCTAAGACAGTAATATTCATTAGGGTTAAGCATCAGTTGGGATAAAGGGAATTTTTTTTTTAAAAGTCTTTGATCCACCTGAAGAAAATTTGTTGGGTAATCGGGTCTAAGAGTTCCAGTAATAGGTTACCCATTAACTTTTTTTTTTTTTTTAAATCCTGTGACTGTATCAATTTTCCTGCACTTGAGGCTGTCATAAAGGAAAATTGATATCCTAATGCATTGAAAGTATATGAAATAGGGAATCAAGTTTCATGTTTCTAAAAGCCACAGAGGAAGCATCACAGATTCAACACAACAAATAAAGGGCCTCAGGTAACTCCAAATGCAAAATTTGTTCTATGAATACATATATAATAAATATACACACAAATAAATATATCTATATCTATATACAAAATCTGTAGATGAACTTCAAACTCTATCATTTAACTAAAACCCGAATCAAGTTTAACTAAAAGAAAATGTTAAAATCAAGTTTAATTAAAACCTAAACTCAGACAAAAAAAAAAAAAAAAATGGCTTTATTTTAAGCATTTTGGAATTTGGGGGAAACTCAGACCAAAAAAATAAAAATAAAAAACAAACCTCAGTCAATAGTTGTGCCTCCGCAGTCTTTAGTTTATTAGACTTTCCTCATTATGTTTTCATTTCAATCAATGGCATTTTTGCATTTTATTTGCACATGCGTCACACGCAAAATTACATCTCAGATCATTACAAACTTAAATGAAAAATTTTGATAATTAACAATACAATTACGAAGATGCTCACTTGACTGTTTTCAGTAGCATTCACATTTAGCACAAAAAACAAAACATCATTCTCAGTTAGCAACAGTCTATGTGGAATCAAATCTCATTTACATATAACAATAACAGATTAAAATAAAAAATAATAATAAAAAAATTAAAAACAATAATTAGGGATTCTTATCTGAATAGGAAAATCATCAAACACCTTATAAGCATAAAGCCAAACCACTTACAATCCATGCTTCTGTGCTCCTAAGATGTACTGCTGTTAATGTCATACGAACCAATAAAACTACCAAAAAATGGTGTAACCATATAAACAATCCAATCAAACTCAGTTATTTGACCTAAAAGTTACTTAATCTACCAAGAGAAATAAATGACAAATAAACGGGAGAATTTGAAATCTCAAATAACTTTGATGTACCTCTAAGCAATTGCAATCTCAGAATGATTGCCCTCCTTGAGTCAGCTACCCTTGCTATTTCTCGGTCTGTAGAAACACCCACACTCTCCCTGTCGACCCTTATGTTCGAAGTAAGAGGGATAGACTAACCATCCCCTGAATCCAATTCATTAAAAAAAAATTATAACTTTTTTTTAGGAGCTGAGAAGGAGAAAATAATCTCTAGGCAAGTGGAAGGCGAGAGAGGAGGGCTAGAAAATCGTTGGCCGATTTTTTCAGGAGCTGAGAGGAAGAACGGAGGTAAGAGAGAGAGAATTTTGGGTAAGCGGAAGAGATTAGGGAAAGGGGGGGAGGCGGGAGCTTGCAAGAGAAGGTAGAAGATATCAGCCGTTTAATTTTGATTTTTGTTTGTAAAAAGTAATCTTAACCATTGATTATAAATTGTGAGAGGGATATTTTTGAAATATGATGTGTTTTATTATATAGATATTTATTATAAAAAAATAATAAATACAATTCTTAATTAATATCTTTCCCTACACGTTATTGTTTTAATTAAAATTATGATAGAGTTAAGAAAATTAATTTTTTTAATTAAAATTATGGTAGAATTAAGAAAATTAATGAAAAAATACAAATATTCCACGCATAGAAAAATCCGTAAAGAAAATTTTGAAAGTACCAAATCTCCATGGCGCCTACTTATTGCGGTGCGTTATATTAGAACGCCAGCAAGTTCCGTCAAAAAAAAAAAAAAAAAAAATCGAAGCTCCTTAGTCCATAAACATATATACCACTCCGCGGATAGGCACGGTCGAGACAATTGTCTTTACTCTTTTTTTCTTTTTTAAAAGAAATATTAATTATATATAATTTTTTAGTATTATTCTTGTTAAAATTTCTTTTAACCTATTACCTCAATTTGTTCTTACGTATGTAAATATTTGAATATTTTGATCGGCTAG
>JAVXUM010000021.1:23912440-23923979 GCA_035590655.1 Pouteria glomerata
TATTTGTTCAAAATTATTTTTATTTTGATAAAATAATTTAAAAAATAAGTAATTTTATTTTATTTAAATAAATTATTAATTTTAATAAATTATATTAATATAATACATAATCTATTAAATTATTATTTATGAGAAATAATTTTTATTTAATAAAATATTTTAATAAAATAAAATAAATTTTAATTTTAATATGATAAAATAAATATTTTAGTCACAAATTAATATTTTAATAGCATTTATTTAAAAAATAAATAAAATATTTTAATAATAAATAATATTTGTCGAATATTATTTTTAAAAAAATAAATTAATAATTAATTAATTTTAGTTTGACAACATAAATTATTGTTTTATAATATTTATTATAATTATTTATAGGAGAATGTTGCCTAAAATTTTATATGAGTGTAAAAAAATATTTTACAAATAATGAGAAAAGAGTAAAATATTTGCATTACCCCCATAACCCATTACCCTTCTCTCCTTAGAGTAAAAATTTACTGTCATATGGAGTAATTATTAAGTCAGAGTAATTCTTACCCACTATCATCCAAACCAATGTAATGGATGACAAAAATTACTCTATTAAAACTGACTATTTATTACCCCAAAAAACAAACATCTCCTGAGAGTATTAGGCAAAGGTAAAAATAAGTCCAATTGCGTTGAATTTTAACTTATTTGAACTCAGTTAAAATTATATATACCAAACTTGAGTTCAATTAGAACTTTCATATAAGTTTGAGATCGATTCGATAAAAAAAAAAAAAATTAATTTAAGATCTGTTTACAAATAATTCAATTAAACTAAAATAACATCATTTTAGTTAAAAATATAACAAATAAAATAATAAAATTATATATTATTTTATCTAATTAGCTCACGCGCTTTTGAACCAAATTTTTCCAAATTGAGAACAAATCCAAATGAATCACATGTCAAACTTAAATCAAGTTCGTTTTAGCCACAAACCAAGCTTGAGGAAAGCTTTTTTCAAGCGGAGCTCGAATAGTTCACAAATAATTTGATTTATTTTTATCCCTAGTATTAGGTAAATAACTTTACAAAATAATTAATATAAAAATAATATTTTATCTAACGGTTGTTGCTATTCCATCTAAATTTAATATATTTTTATTGCAATTATTATTTTGCGTGTTGATTGTTGTTTAGTTGTCCAAATCACATTAACTACCTCTAATAGATAACCTATGTGCTATAAATTATATTAATCCTAAGATGCTAAAAATGTAAAAAAAAATTAAGGTTCTGTTTGATAAAATTTTTATTTTTTATTATTATTTTTTAAAATTAAAAATGAAAATTTATTTGATAAATTTGTTCAATTTTCAGTTTTCATAAAAATGAAAAATAACTGTAAAATTATAAAGACATAAAAAATATATTTTCTTTAATTTTTATTTTTTTCATAACTATTACTGGTCACGATCATTATCTACTATTAACCACTACTCTATACAAACTGCTACTCACTTTAGGTCATTATTTACTGCTGTCACCTGTCATCACCACTACTATTCGCCTCTAATAATTACCTGGTTACCACTACGTCCAACTACTAATGTTAACTAGCTACCACTTTCGTCATTTGTCACCACTCAACTCCTACAACTACTGTTGTCGCCCACTTTAAACCACTGTCAATCAATTATCACCCCTTTCTAGTCATCACTCACTCGCCATCACCCATCGTCAAAAGTTACTGTCTCAATATTATAACTATTAACCAAGAACAAGCATTACTAGATACATTTTTAAGTTTTTGTTTTATTTATTATAAAATAAAAATTAAAAATTAAACACAAAATTGATAATCAATTATAAAAATTGGCAATTTTATCAAATCAATCTTAAATGTTTTAATATAACAACCTTTGCCTAGGCTTTCGTTATTATTATTTAAACAGTAATTTATAAATTCTAGAATCATAGGTGTTTTCACTACTTTGATGTGATGGACACACAAATTAATTGATAACGTACACAACTGATGGCCCTTTTGAACAACCAATAAATGCAAACCCCCGCGCTGTTTTGTTTTAGCCAGTTAACTTTCTCGGGGTTCATGATCATCACTAGTAGACTGATCGTTAGGCCATTACTAATTGATTTCTGACATTTTCTAAAATTGAAATTAAATAATGTGTGTATGGTGACCAAATTCTCCAATGATTATGCTTGCTAAAGTAAATCCCAATCCATTCTTTTAACCGTTTCATCCGTATCGTCTCTTTCAGTAACATTAATCACTAATAATATCTCGTGGTTATAATATTTTAAACAAAATTAATATTAAAATTTTTATATAGTTAAAATTTTAAATAAAATTTAAATTAAATAGTTATAATAATTCACAATTTTTAATTTTTTCTAAAATTTTAAACCCTATCAACTATTTTGTTTTCTCTTTTTAATTAATTTTTGATAAACACTGTAAAAGAAAATATAAATTATGGTACTTTAATTTAGAATATTCAATTTCTTATAAAATATAATTAGACATAATTTAAGTTGATAATTTTAAAACATAGTAAAATTTAAAATGTTTAAATCGTTTTGTGAGATAAATAATAATAGAATTTACGAAAATAAGAATGAGCGAGAAATTAAAAATACAAAAATAATTTTAATCGTTGAAAGAAAAAAAATTAATTGTTTGATTTTAATTTATGAAAAAAATATTTTAAAAAATTATTATTTTTTATTGTATAAATTTTTTAAAAATAAATATATATTTTCTTAAAACAAGAAAAAAAATTGAGTTCAAACTTGATGTCACCATCGAAATTGAAAGGAGATTCAACGTCCATCTCTTTCTCTCTCTCTCTAAAACATATGTATGTATATATCAGGGTGCCGTTGTCCTTGTGTGTTTAATAAGCATCCCTTTGTTTTTTTCCTTTTTTATTTTTATTTTTTTTCTCTTGGTTTGGTCCATGGTTGTTTTCAAAATAAATAGTCCAACATTTGAAGCAATCTCTCGCTCTTAAACATATACATTTATATATATATATATATATCAAGGTATAGTTGTCCTTGTGTGTAAAATAAGCATCTTCTTTTTTTCTTTTCATTTTTATTTTTTTCCCTCTCTCTCTCTCTCTTGGTTTGGTCAGTCCAACATTTCAAGTAATCTCCCGAGTCTCGCTTTCAAGGGGAGAAGGTTAGTTTCTACAAAAAGAGAACCACCAAGTTACCTAATCCATTGATGTTCAACAAGAGATTCCCTGTTTGGTATAATACAGCTTGATCAAACCTAATGCCCTCCTACAAGTGATGGCTTTCTTGTAGTACTACCCACTGCACCATATCCACGTCCCAAATCCAATTGTAAATAAGAAGAAATTTGCTTGGTCTATAAATCTATAGTTAAACCCTAGCAATAAAGAGATTTTCTTTCTTTTGGCCCAGTTTGGAGGAAAAAAATCTATATTACAAGGAAGCTCATGATAAGACATATATATACGTGTTGAGTTTTAGAGTTTCGGCAGACCCGTGCCTTCAGGTACGGGTGAAGCACTAGTAAATAAATAATACCAAATTTTAGTCTTTTAGGTATTTAAAATTTAATAAAATACCAAAAATTATCAATAATCTTACATAGCATACTGCCAATACACCAATTTTTATTAAGTTGACAAGAGATATAATTATCATTTCACTTTAATTCAAGTCAAAAATTATCATACTTTTTATCAAACAAATAAAAAATTGTTAAAAGTTACTAAAAATTTTTATTTATTTTATCAAATATACCAAAATTTTTATCTACCCACTTTTGCCAAAAAAGGTACTAAGAGAGTGTATGGTTAGCTAAAATCAATTAAAATTACCAATTTTTAGCAAATTTTTTATATTTTTTCCAATCAAACTTTGCTACATATTACTTTTAGATTAAATTTTTATATTTTTATTATACTTTTTGATCAACCAAATACATCCTAAAAATTGTTGAAAATTGAATATCCAAACGACTCCTTTTATAATAATAATAGTGATTATTATTATTTTTACAAATAGTTGAATATTAAATAAATTTTATTTGAGAAACGGGTTTGGAGTGATTCAAACTTGTAACCTTTAGTCAAGGCAAGAACTCCCCTATACTATCAATAGGAATCTATCATTAATATAATAATTCAGTTAATTGATTTAACACTTATATATGTGTTACTTTAAAAAGTTTTGAGTAGGACCTAGTTGCTGCTCTGTCCCGTGCCTTCAGGTTCACGGGTTACTACTAGTGGTAAAACAAAGCAAGTTACTTGATATTTTCTCTAGGCCTGATTTGATAATAAATTGATCAAATTCGACTTGAAATATGAATAAATTAAATCTAAATCACAATTTTAACTCTTATTATATTTTTACACCCAACTAGAGTTTGGATTGATAAATTATTAATACTCAAAAAATATTATAGAATATTAAAATTATATGAGTTTTATTCGAGATTAATTCGATCAAAGACTCACTTAATTTTAACTTAAAAGAAAAATGAAATTACACTAGAATCATTTTTTAAACTCGTTAAATTTAATAAACCCAATTCAAATACGTTGTTATTTAACTCGGTTCAATTCTTTTATATCCATACCAATTAGATATATTTTTCGATTGTTAATTTTTTTATTTGATTTAATTTTTTTCTTTGCATTTAAGGAGCGTCGTTAAAAATTAACTTTAACTACAAACATACTATTGAAAGTTTATTTTAAAATGTTGATGCGTCAACATTATCTTGCAACTAAAATTCTTTGTTCTGCCTCACGACTTTGGTAATTGTGTCACCTAAATCAAACAATTTATCATTTAACTCCGTTCAGTTCATTTCATTTACTACTAAAGCAATTAGATTTCTTTCTTAATTTTTTATTTTGGGAAAATATTTCTTTCTTAATTATTACTCTCTTTTTTTCTCCTTTGTATTTGATGGGCCTTGTTAAAAAAATTAATTATAAATATTAACATACCACTAAAAATTTATTTCAAAATGTAGATGTATCGACATTATCGAGCAATTAGTCTTTTATTTTATTTTATTTTATTATTATTATTCTTTTTTTTTTTTTTTTTTTTTTGGGCACATGACTATACGTGCAAACTCTATCCTAAGGTGACATAATATGTCATTCATTACTAGACTCCACCATGGTAGCCATCTAAGGTTTGGCTCCAAACCGAAAGGACATCAGGAAAGACAAATTGGAGGCTTCTATATTTTTGAGTGTTTGTCCTTCGTATTGTTCATCTTCCTATGAAAGAAATCAAAGCCCACCGTTCATTGTTGAGCATATAGAAGTAGGATTAAATCCAAAGTTAACGCTCCGTTGCTTAGCTTCAAAAGTTATTTTATTTATTCGTTTATTTATTTTTTGAACAAAGAAACCCATTATATAGTCTAAGCAATGGGCAAAAATTAGAGTAATCATGAATTAAGAGATCCGGCCAGCGACTTTTATAATTAGTTGTTTAATTTTATGAATAATATAGTATAAATTTTAGGAAATGTTTGGCACGGTGAAATTTGCTGAAAAATTTTAAAAATTTTTAAAAATTTATCTCACTACATGAATTACGAACCTATAATTTTTTTAATTTTATCTCACTTTTTATCATACCAAACACCTCCTTGTTTGTTTCAATATATTATTTTTTTATATTTTATTTTTTTCAGGCTTATAGATGGACTTAGAATTTATTTTTTATTTCGGATAACTTACACTAACACCCCTTAAACCTTTCAAATAGTTACACTTACACACCCCTGTAGTCCCACAATTTTTAGAAATCACAATCTCGCCCCAGGAGATCACGTTAGACCATATAAATATTTATTGGAAAATCTTAAGAGTTTCTATCAATTATAGAACATATCCTAAAACCTAAAGAAACTTCATAGTACTCTAACTTTTAAGCTTATAATTTTTTTAGTTTCTTGATCAATTTTACGATTAATTAATAAGTCTACTAATGTCACAGTACTTCTTGCAACATTAATATTATATACATAAAAAGAAAAAAAATTTAAGAGTAGCAAAATAGATAAGCAATTTATAATATCATTATTTATAAAATACTAACTTTCAAGGAGTATATCTTATAGTCACTTCTCTCAGACCCGTCTAAGCTCTAATACTATTTAGTGATATGCTCCAATGAAAAATTAAAAACCCTTAAACAAATGCTCAAGAAATTATTGACAAACACAAAGTTTTATTAATAATATTTAATATTATACTAGAAATATTATAAATAAAAGAAGAGAGAGAGAGAGAGAGAGAGAGAGAGCTCTAATTTTTTTTTATGTGCCTTCTAATTACATGAAATCCCTTTTATATATAGACTTCATATTTGAATTTCAAACCTTACGAAATAAAAGATAAGAAACAACCATTTTGGATAGGAGAAAGACTAACTTTTAAAAAAAGAAAGTATTGAGGAATTACTTTTAGTTAAGGTAGATTTCTTTACATGGTCTTTATATAAGTTCTGTCGTATACTGGATAAGGGTGCAGTCGTTCATGGCACACTCCTAAAAAAGTTTACTCTTTTTTTTTTTAAGCAATATTTCTGGTAGGTCCACTGCACTTCTGTGATGATATATTTTTTATTAGCCTTCTATTCTATTCTCAATATTGTGTCACTCTTTTTCCTCTATATTTCCTAATAATCCTACTCTACTTTGGCTTCATTGGCTGTGACTATGATTTCTAATTTTATTTCTACTTCAAATTTTTCATAAAAATCATTGAAATAAATTACTACTTCAAATGATGCATCAATTTTCATTTGACTAATTTTGGGTAAAAAGTCGAATGATTCACTTTTTTTATTTTAAGTAGTTTGGAATATTAATGGAACAGAAAATACAAATAACCTTCTGTCATTAGCAATTATATATTTTTCTAACATATTTTGTAGAATCTTAACATAATAGCCCAATTTTACCCAAGACCGTAACAAAATTTGTTCTTCCAAAGTGACTTCTTCTTCTGCTGGATTAGAGGAAGTATAATTATCAAAAAAAGGTATATTTCCTTAATTTCAAGATCTGATATAACTCATAAAATTTTTCATTATGTCGTCATCCTACAGAATTGTAAACTTCAAAGGCTATGGTTTTTCTTAAATATAAAGAGATAATTTTATGATTTTATTAAAAATTTAATTTCAATAAATATGATTTTATGAATATATTTTAAATTTTAGTTATACATTTTAGATAGGTAGAATGCATTATTTTAAACTATATTTTGTTAAATATAATTTTATAAATTTAAAAATATAAATATATTTATAATTTTATTGCATCAAATATATATATTATTAATCCAAATCTAGTTAAATTTATTATAAATATTTATCTGATTTACCATTTATTATAATCATAATTTATTATAACATTTATCATAATGTCAACACAATTTTATCAAATAAAATAAAAGATAAATTATTATTCAACAGCATACATTTTTAGGTTATAAATAATTTTATGATTCTTATATTTTTTATTTTAATAATAATTAAATTATTTTATTATGTAATTTAGAATTATAGTTGAATTCAAATATTATCATCATCTTACCTCATTCTACTTTAATAATTTTTATTAATAAAAAAATAAAAATAATGTAATAAATTAATTTTTAAATTTTTATTATTTTATGTATCTAATTTAACATTATATTTCAAGTCATTCATATTCTCAATGAATATAATTAAATGATAATAATAATTTATTTGTCATTTGATATTTTAATTAGTAAAAGTAAATAACTTATACATGTAATTTATTAATAAATTAAATATTTATTAACAAATTAATTTTTTGCATATAATTTAATAAAATTATTTTTCTCAAGTAATTATTAACATAAATTTAATTAAAATTAAATATATAAATTTATTGCCAACCAGGTTACCATCCTAAATAGTGAACATTTAGCCAATTTTACACTAATTTCATGATTTAGAGGGTGTCTGCAGAATTCTAAAAATTACCCCAAAAAAAAATCAATTTTTATCAATTTATTTGAACTTTTTCCCGTCCAATTTCATTGTCTTACTTTTTCATCAACTTTTCTTTTCTTTTTTAAACAAATCAAATACTACTTTACAAGAAAATATTTGTAAAATATTTATTAACATGTAGGACATTATTTCCGATCCACTAACGGGGAAAAGTTAAAAGTTTTTGTTTTATTGACAATGTAATTATAAATTTTGCAAGTTCGATTTAAGAGCAACGCTTCAAAGAGGTTAAAAATCTTGAGAGGTAGCTCAACTGATAAAATTTTGAATTTGTTCTCCAGTGATCACTAGTTCGAGTCTCCTCAGCGCCACTGAGAATTTACCCGATCGTTAACTTCAGGGCCCTCAAAAATCAGTCGAGGTGCGCGCAAATTGACCCGAACACCTTGAGTTATCTAAAAAAAAAAAAATTCAAAGAGGTTAAAAAAAATTTAAAAGTTTCAACTTTTTTTAATTTCAAAAAATTTAAATTTTTTCAAAAGAATTTGTCAAAATTAGTTGAAATAAATTTTTTTTTGATAACTCAGGGTGTCCGGGCCAGCTTGCGCGCACCTCGACTATTCCCTAAGGGCCCTGAAGAAAAATTAGTTGAAATAAATTATTATAATACGTTCCAGTAGATTTTAGTAAATTTTTTAAAAAAAAAATTAGACTGATATTTGTATCAAAAAGTTTCATAAAATTCTAAAATTTTTTCAAATTTTCCACTAAAATATTGTCAGGTGTCACTAGGGGCGAGTCCATGACTTTCATTAACGGGAACACCAAATATATTCAAGAAGATGATAACAAGTTAGGTTCAAGTTGTAGAGAATAAATAATGTTACTTTTTAGAGATATATAAAATTATTATTAGACATTAAATTAGTGAATATATATTTTTCAGAATTTAATAATTTAACTAATCCTTTTAGTAAAGTATGAGATTTAATATGAACATCATTTGTTACTAAAAAAAATATAATTATTGTTAAGTTTAATTATTTATAAAATTTATTATACTATATTTTTTAATATTATGCATAAAAATATTCAATAGTTTAGTGAGAAAATACATTTTATTTTACAAAAAATACTTGAGTGCAATTCTTGTACAACCCTTTTACACTAAAAAAAATTGAATTAATCTTAATTTTTCAAGTATTCTAATTTTGAATTAATTTATTTTTTTGAATAAAGTTAAAATACCAAAGATATTTTGATAATTTTGTATCCAAACGTAAGAAAGTCACTTACCCTCTTTGCCTCTACATAGGTTCATTCATGCATATCACTTTATATAGTTTTTAATAATTTTATACCAAATTAAATACAGACATCTAACTATGGTTTTAAAATAATACTCTAAATTTTAACAATTTTACTTGCATTAATTTTAAGAAACTTTTGTGAAGTGATAAAAAGTAAGATAAAATGATATAAAAGTGAGATAAAAATTAATAATTTTTAATTTTTTTTATTTATTAACGTATTAAACAATACGTAAATGGGGGCTTAATTGTTTCGGATATCTCAAGAATTCTTTCGGACTTTGGTCGTAGAGTCCACACTTTTTTCTTTTTTTTTGGGTACAGGGACCTTCACTATCTGTAAAAAGTTACTCTTTTTTTTTTGATACAGTTACCTTCACTATTTTTAAAAATCAGATTAATTATTTGCACAAAACTCAATTGCACCAGGCCCTAGAGGATTAAGATTTGATTTGGAAGGGAAAAAAGTAATTTTTTTTTTTTATAATAATTGGTTACTAATTATTTACTGAAAAATTTATTTTTGTGTTTAAAAAAAATTAACTTTTTACTAACTTATTTTTTAATTTTTATTAATTTTATATTTTTGTCCTTAAATATTTAAAAAAATATTAAAATGTAAAAAAAAAAATGATCATTTTAGACAAACCCAAAAAGTTAATAGCTAATCCTAAATAAAGCCTAAGTCTTAGGCGATGTTTAGAAAAAAAAAGCTTGACAAAAAGTATCATAAAAGTACAGTTGATTTGATATAAATGTGATATGTGTTAAATTTTAATTAAAAAAAAGTATAAAAAGTAGTTAAAATTTAGTAAAATTTTGTAAGCCAAACAGAGTCTTAGTGGTGGTACTAAAAGTAAGGACGTAAACGGTTAAGATATCCATTCAATTAATAAATATCATTATTGATTTCGTTTATTGTTTATTTACCATTACCGTCTCCAACCCGCTTTGTTTTTTAGTTAAAATTTCAAATTTGTCACGTCCTAAACCTGTAAAGTCCAATTAAGTTTAACACATGACTACTGATTATGTTGCTCACATATTTATATATCAATAAAACAATTATGAAGAAAATTAAATATAAACAAATTTCAATATTTTCAACAAAAATTAATTGTTCTATACTTAAACAAAGTAAAAATAAAAATATTTAAATTAATTACATATTAAAAAATTGAAAATAATAAAATTTTAACGATTCTGTAAGAAAATTTTTAATTTGCATTTTTTGGAACGCTATCAAAACAAATATGCAATTTACTTAGATCATTGTGATATTCATATATAATTTCGATAGTGTTTTCAGTTTTAAATATATATTAAATTTTCACATAAAAATTTTTAATAACTCTTAATTGGATACATGATTCAATCCTTCAATCTATAAATAACACGTTTACAAAGGTTATATAGTATAATTTTTTATTTTCTTGTCTAACTGAGAACATGAATTTGGGGTACTCCTTTTCCTTTTTTTTTTTTTTAGCCTTTATAAATTATTACAAACCAAACATGTGTTCAAAAGTTTTGTTTTTAAACTTACTTTCAAATGTGAATATCATTATTTAATTTTAAAAAATTTAAAAAATTATCGATTCAAAAATAATGAATATCAAGGACAAGGTTTGATGAATTTGAACAAAACTTGTAAATTTTTTATAACTTCCAAGTTTAATAAATTTTATTAAACTTCAAACTAAAAATTGAATATGCAAACAGTAGAATCTTTACGCACACATATATATATAAAGAGAGAGAAAGGGAAATATAAGTACTTGTAGATCATAATTGTACAACAGCAACTAAGCGATAAAGACAACAGTATGAATTCTCAGTGCAGGATTGATCTTAAGCGATGGCCGAATATAGAATAGAACATAGTTACACAAAAGAGAGTTTAACGGCTTCAACTAACAAATGAGACTAAGAGGGGAGAATTTAAATTGTATTCAAAAGTGACGATAGCAAAATTATAACTGATAAATATATCTAAGATAAAAATAAAATAAAATTTTATAAATAACTTTATTCTAAATTTAAGTAATTTTATTTTAAGAATAAAATTACAAATGTATAAATATATATCATTTTATATCAAATGGATACTTAACGGGTACTCTATAGTTACGAGTAATAAATACTCTATAAATATAAAGGGTAAATTACACTTAGACCCCCTTGACATTAGGCTAATTTCACATAGACCCCCTCGACATTTGAACCTTACACT
>JAVXUM010000021.1:23942533-23953318 GCA_035590655.1 Pouteria glomerata
TTCAAAATTAATTATTAATTATTCTTATTTATTTATTTATATTTATTTCAAATAAAAAATTCAGTTTATCTTAAAAAAAAAACTTCCGTGACAAAACCCCTGTGTCCCCATCTTAAGGTAATGACAAAAAAGATAAACAAAGTGAAAAGAAAAATAAAAAAAATCCTGACTATCGGTTGAAAGTGTATATATTTAAACTTTAAGTATAAAATACATTAAAATTAAAATTGTAAGTAAAAAAGAAAAAAAAAATTTAAAAATGTAAAAAAAATATAATTTGAAGTGTAATAAGGTGTTTGAAGTTCAAAAAAATTTCAAAAGTTTTAACCTTTTTCAAACTCCAAGAAAGTTAAATTTTTTAAAAATCTGTCAAAATTCGTTCTAATAAATTTTGATAAAATTTTAAAAAATTTTGACCGATATTCGTTCTAATAAATTTTGACAAAATTTTAAAAAATTTTGACCAATATTTATACAAAAAAAGTTGTATAAAACTTTAAAACTTTTAAAAAATTTTAATTAAAAATTTGTCACATGTTATTTTAAAATAATTTTTACACTCTAAAGTTAAAAAAAATTAATTTTCTTAAATTTTAAGATATTTTTTTACACACAACTTTAACCCCTGGCCTCCCAAACCACTCTCAGCGGAAAATCAAACTATACCCAAAATATTTTTCTCTTTCTCTCTTTCTCTCCCCTATACCTTCCTCCGGCAACCCTTTTGCCCAACAAGTGCGCCTGTACCCTCTCTTCCAACCAAATGCTGCCACGGATATAAAAATCACATCAGACTGATATATTTTGTTATATAGATTTTTTTACCATCAAACTAAAAATCAAAATTGACTAAGTTTATAATCATACTAACTTAGGCTTCATGTTTGAAGTTTTAAATTTTATCAAAAAAAATTCAAAATTTTTAAAAAATACTCTAATTTTTTTAATTATTATACAAATTATGAAACGATAATTTTTATTAATTTTTTTTACTTCAAACACATCATGATTTGTTTCAACCAAATTTGAATGGTAAAATTTTAAATTTCAATTTTAATAGAATTGTGCTCCCCTCAGTGTGTCACCTCGCTAATAAAAAAAATAATAATTAATGGTCAGGGTGTAACCACATAGGTCTACTAACTTTCTATCAATTATCAAATTTCTTTACTAAAATTTATCAAACACATTTACTAATTTTTATTATTTCTTATTTAATTTTTTCAACTTTCTTTAACTTTTATAAATTTTTATCAAATACATGATTTTTTTTTAAAAGTCACACATAAAAATACCAAAACAAAAATTATAAAAAGTATAAACTTTTTTTTTGACACCAAACAAAGTCATTTAAACTCTTCTCGATACCATTATTTTGATAAATTGTAAATAAATCCATCCTAATTCATTTATTTTATATACTAATTTTACCTGTTGTTTTTAAATAAGGTCACGAGTTGCTTACCCACCCTTATTATTTATATTTCATTTATATTAATAATACTTTAAAAAGTATATATTTCTAAAATGAGATTCGGAGATCCAAATATGAATAATTTGGGGTAATAGTGTAATTGACCTCTTCTAATTGTTCGAACTCGAGGGGGAATCGAGATTCGAGCCAGAGGCTAGGAGTGCGTGAATACGCAGTCCCCCTCCCGTTCAAAGACATTTTAGAATTTTTTTTCGTTTTGCCGCTACAGTAGAAACATATATAGTGAATGCCGCCCGGAGAAAACAAATTTGGGAAATACGGTTAATGAAGTCGCTCGTTCAAATCGCGTCACAAGGAGTCGCTATTCTATCTGGCGTGATCCGCAGAACAGCAGAAGTCGCCATTTGAAGTAGTGCGTCTTAAGTCGCTATATCATATAGCGCGACCCAGTGTCGCTGTATCAAGTAGCGTGATTATTAACGCCAAACCAAGTGGCGTCTTCCTGTTACTAATACACCCAGCCACGAGTTTTTATCATTTGGTTTTGTGCGAGAAAGAGCTGGTTTGTCCGAGAGCAGACAACGAGGCCTGAAGAGAGTTCCGACCGACGCAATCACCCGGACACCCATTCCGGCACCGACGGCAGCCACTGACAGGTATTGATTTTCCCTAAACGCTGGCTTCAACTTATGCATGGCACATTTGCTTCCTCCCACGCACTTCAGCCACTTTTCAAAGTGTATATGCTTAGGGATTGTTTGAATGTTTGTTGTGTAATGTGCTTTCTACCATTGCTAGTATGTGATTATGTGTTCATTCAGATTTTTTATGAAGAGATTGGTATCAGATTTGGTTACAAAATTTGTTCATTATGTTGATTGGGATCAGTTGAGGGTACACAGACCAAACGCTTGCTAGTATTGGGATCAACTAAGTCTTTGGTTTTAAAAAAGTTAAAAATATTAAAAATATAAAAAATAATTTAAATCTTTTAAAAAATTAAAAAATCTTTAAATGTTTTAAATAAAAAATAAAAATAAATCTTTTAAAAATATCTTAAATTTTTTATATAGATGACAAAAAACTGTATTTTTAAGTACATTAAAATAAAATTTTTAATTTAAATTTACAAACAGTGTACTATCATATTATTTAAAAAAAAAAAAAACTTAGTTAACTTTTTATTTTTATTTTTAATGTAGTTTTCTTTTTTATTACTTTACATGAAAACATACTTTCTTATTCTTTTCACATTTTGTTGAATACTAGAAATTGTCAATGTCTGAAGGTATAGAAATATAATTTTATTTGGAAATAGTTTCAGTATAAATTCGTAAAACAAACCTAGGATTAGAAAAATAGTAAAAATCTATATAAAAGATTTTACAATTTTTTGTTTTTTTACAATTATTTCTTCTTGCATTAATAAGTTAAACTAATGACTAGATTTCTCTGTCATCAAAGGTATTATGGCTGAAGATTGTGTGTTATTTTTTTGTTATTGGGGAGGAAATATTGTGTCAACATCTAAAGGATTATCATATGACCGTGACTACGAACGATGCATTCGGGTGCTTCCGAGTGTGAGTTACCAAGAATTACTCACGAAGTTGTGCTCTATGTTGGGTGTGCAACAAGGTTGGGTGAACGTTAAAGTTACATCTCGTTACCCGTATCTATTTGGAGACACTGTCTGTACACGAGGGCTCCGATTGGAAGATGATGATTCGGTTCAGACATTAATGGAATGAATCAGGAAACTAAGTTGGTCTCACACAGAATTGTACTTACAGTGCGACGTTGCATTCCGAGACTCTCCCATACGTGCACCATTAATCTTTGAAAGGGAACCAATTCCCGTAGCCAGCTCAGAAGGAGAACATAATGTTTCAAGTGAAAAACTTTGACAGTCACTTGCCTGCTAATGTTGCCCAATGGGATGCAGTCCAAGAGTTAGCTGATGGCTCCAATTGAAACAGCAAGTTCATTAACCTTATTTTCCAAATTTGTTTCCTCCGGGCGACATTCACCATATATGTTTCTACTCTAGCGGCAAAACAAAAAAAAAATCTAAAAATTGCCAGCAAAAGGCATTCAAAGATTTGGGAAGAGGATTACCATGGTAGTACCTATGGGTGAACCCACATAGGGACTAAAGCAAGTGATGCTTTTGATTTTGGATGTAAAATTATTAAAATATTTTTAAAATTTTAGTTTTATTAAAAAATAAATTAATTTTAAATTAAAATATTTTGATTTTATTTAAAAATTAAAATTAACTAAATTTTGTTAATTTAAAAGGAATGTACAAAATTAAACTCAAGTATTTTTTTGTAAAGTAAAATGTATTCTTTTATTAAACTAATGAATATTTTTGTACATAATATTAAAAAATATAATATAATAAATTTTATAATAATTAAACTTAACAATAATTATATTTTTTTAATAACGAAGAACATTCTTATTAAAAATCAAGTTTTATTAAAAAAATCAGTTAAAAAATTAAATTGTGAAAAATATATCTACTAGTTTGATGTCTAATAATAATTTTATATATCTTTAAAAAATAACATAATTTCTCATTTATAATCTCAATATAACTTGTTATCCTCTTTTTAAATACATTCGGTGTCCTCTTTAGTGAAAATCTCACATCTGTTCTTGATTGCACTTGTATTAAGTGTGTTTGGAGTGGAAAAAAAAAATAAGAAAAAATATGATTTGAGTTGATTTTAGGTGTTTGGTATTTGATGTTTTAAACAGAGTTTTTTAGATAGAAATAGTGACATTTTTAGACTTTTATCGTAAAAAGTAAGAGAGATAAACCATGAAAATAGTTTTTTGAATCCGTTCTCACGGATTTATGTCAGAAATTTTTTATTTTTGCATGGTAGCGTCAAAACTGTTAGAACGGTTTACTAAATTCGTTCTAACGGATTCAAAAAATTAGTATAAATTAGGTACAATGGTATTCGTTTAAAATATTTCGACTTAAAGAATATGACTGTCAAAAAAAAAAAATTTACGCACTTGATTAATCTCCTTCTAGATATTTTATATTTTTTAGTGAAATATTAAATTTTTTTGAATATAATAAAATAAAAATATATAATAGAGAGTTTTAGTGATTTATAGAAATTATTAGAGATTTGTTTTATTTTATTTTATTTATTGGCACTCTAAACTGTGCCTTACTCTATTTGTTTGAAACTAGAAGAAAACACATAGGTCAAAAACTAAAAGAAATCCAAAATTTTATTTTATAGCTTTAAAATTTATTAAAAAAATAAAAAGTCTATAAAATTACTTATTTTATATTTTACTGAACAAATTATGAGCCTAAAATCTTTATCAATTTGTATTAATTTTTACACTCCAAATGCTCTCATAACCACCCCATTCTTATACGGAGTTCAAATAAATTTTATTGTAATTTATATGTTATATAGTAAAATATATATGTATGTTCAGTTTATCAAACTTTTGAAATAGTACATATAAGATTTAATTTATGTTGAAATTCAACGCCAACTAATTTAAATTTTAAAATTTTAACATATAAGAGTTATTTAATTGGTTAAAATTTGAATAAAAAATATAATTAAAGTATAAAAATTTAATATAAAAATAATTTGCAGTAAAATTTAATTAAAAAATATAAAAAATAAATAAATTTTAATTAATTCTAACTAATCAAACATCCTATAATAAGAAAAGCTTCATAAAAAGGACTGTCAGAAGTTTTTGTTTTTAATTAGTCTTTCATTCGGTCATCACAAAATTGACTATTTTTACACGTCGAATAAACAATTTGGTTCAATTTTAGTCTTTCATTCAGTTAATTTAAATTAGCAATGACTTGACCACAAAAAGTTAAGCATGCGTAGCTGTTAGTGATTGGTGATTTAAATGAAACAAAATAACAAAAAGGAGTTTTCGGAGTTTTAAAAGATTTTAAAAGACTTTTTCACTTTTCTTTTAAACTCTAAAAATTTTAATTTTTATTCAAAAAATTTATAAAAATCCTGTTAAAGTAAATTATTATAATGCGTTTTAATAAATTTGATAAATTTTTTTAAAAAATTAATCTGACATTTGTATAAAAAAATTTTATAAAATTTTAAAAATTTTTAAAATTTTTCATTAAAATTTTGTAACGTGTTTCTTTATATAATTTTTAACAACTTTATATCAAATCAAATACAAATATCGAATGATCATTTTAAAACAAATTTTTACACTCTAAATTTCAAAAAATCTTATTTTTATTAACTTTTAAATTTTTTTCATGCCAAATGGCCTTTCAATAATTTTTATTCATTATTTTTTAATTTTAATCGGTTTTAATATAAAAATTGAATATATTTTTGATTTGTTTTTAAAAATTAATCACCAAATATTTTTTAACAAATATTATCCAATTAAAAGTGTATTTAGAGTAAAAAAAAATTAAAAAACATAATTCAAAAAAGTGTTAAATTAGTGATACGTAACTAAATTTAGTCGAAGAATGTTAAAAAAACAATTGTAAAAATTAGAATTTTATGAGTGTAAGATTTAAGGGGCAAAATGAAAAAATTAAAAAAAAAAAAAGTTTATCTCTCTGCTTCGGATATTCGCAGGGGTTTCAACTCGGAGTCCGGTCTCCCCTCCATCATTGTTTCTGTCCCCCAAGCCCTTTGCCCTCGCCGTCCTCCTGAATAATTCCAGTCAACTCTCTCTCTCTCTACACGCCCATCTTCCCAGAAAAACCCTACCTTCTTCCAATTCAATAGACAGAGACATAAAATTTATATACACAAATATAAACGAATTGATTCTATTTATCAAGGGGCTCTGGGGATATTTGACTTTGGTGGAGAAATTCTTTCGAATGGCGTCAGAGATCGAGGTCGTTGAGGAAGTGGAGTCGAGGGATCGGGAATCCTCGTCCGCGACTGGTGGTGGGGGGGAGGCAGCGATCCAAGGAGAGGATGAGAGTTCGAGGAATGATGTGTACACGGCCGCGGCGTACGGGGATTTGGAGAAGCTGCAGAGATTGGTCGAGTGTGAGGGTTGCTCTGTGTCCGAGCCTGATGGGCTTGGCTACTACGCCTTGCAGTGGGCGGCTATCAACAATCGAACCGCCGCTGCTCAGTATATCATTGAGGTTCGTTTTCTTTTCGATTCTTTGTTAATCTTTTTTAATTGGATTTCCCTGTATATATGGATTCGCTTATTCTCTGTGTATCTATATGCACGTATATGTATGCAAATGTAAATTTCCCTCCTTTCAGGGGATTAGGTCTCTTAGATTGTTGTTAAGTTGTATTTGATTTGTTGAATGCACTTCTGTGAGCGATCTTCATTTCTCTTTGAAAGTAGGTCTCTGAGATAGCCGCTAGCTGTGTGTTTGATTTGTCAAATATACTTCTGACTCTTTCAAGGTTTTACTTTTGTGTTTTGCATTACTCTTACTACTGGCAGGTTGCATTTTAGTTGTTTTAGCGGTGGATTTCATGTGCAAAATGTACATCTTTTGAAGCCGGTCACAACTGTGAATTCTCCCTTGGTGTCTCTCTCAAACAAGTCCCAATTATGTGCATATAATTGTTAGTAAAACCTTTGTGAATGGGGAGAAAGAAATGAAAATTCTTTCTCTAGTCTCTGCATGATGTGTGTGTGTGTGTGTATTATTGGAGGTTGAACAAATGGAGTAGATGGGATTTTCCCCTTCTCTTCTCTTTTCTTGGCTTAGCTCTTTCTCTATCTCTCTGGGCTGGTTTTGATATGGAAATAATTGGGTATAAGTTGAATGAATATTAATATCGCTAATTGCTATTATCTGATCATATTGGGCAGCATGGTGGTGATGTGAATGCTGCAGATCATAATGGGCAAACAGCATTACATTGGAGTGCAGTGCGGGGTGCAATCCAAGTTGCGGAACTTTTACTCAAAGAGGGTGCTCGTGTTAATTCTGCTGATATGTATGGATATC
The DNA here is from genome assembly GCA_035590655.1 of Pouteria glomerata. Taxonomy (NCBI): domain Eukaryota; kingdom Viridiplantae; phylum Streptophyta; class Magnoliopsida; order Ericales; family Sapotaceae; genus Pouteria; species Pouteria glomerata. The sequence continues at coordinate 23,949,952 of JAVXUM010000021.1, forward strand.
AGGTTAGTTTTCCCTTAATCAACCGTTGGCATGGATTTTGTTGTGTTAATGTGATGCAAATTATATGAGCTGACATGTAGTATCATTTTCAAACACAATATCTCAGCTTGTGGCCTTCTTGTACTTGGTGGCATTCTTGCTTTTCAATATCCTCTTTTATTTATTAAAAAAAAAAATTGGAAACTGGTTATACAAATGTAAACTTGGGAATTAACTTACGGATACAAATATACATATAGTTACGTAAAATACACATACACAGGCACACAGAGAAGGAGAGGGGGAGGGGGATTTAATTCAAGAGAAAACAAGAAGAATTGAAAAAAAAAAATTGATGATATATTGAGAAGTGTGAATGTGATTGTTGAGTGCCACAAACTGCAAACATTGTAGTTAATCTGGCTGCAAATTATTGTCTCCTCTGCTTAATTAATTGCTTTAGCTATTCGTTGATTGCAATTATCTTGGATTTACCCAATTGAGTGCAAAGGGGTTACTTCTTCATAAGAAAAAAATTGAATATGATAATGCAAATTGATATTCCTAAATTATATAAAAAATACCAATTCATTGTTAGAATGGAAAATATTTTTGTAAATGTAGGCAAGTTACATAGGATTTAGATTAGTAATACCAAAGATGCTACTTAAGTTTGAAATTTTGCATTTTCTATTGAAAAAGTTCATACCTTAGTTCTTGATGGATATGTTCATAGTATTTTCATATTGAATAAATAATGACTTTTCACAAGTTTTTCACCTATGGAAATGATGGAAAAACTCAAGATTTTATAATTCTTGTAATTAATATATTTTGGATCTTCCAAGGTTTATTGTTTTCTAGAGAATCTACTGTATTGTGAATTAGGCTTGCTGGGTTAGCACACTGATGCAAGTTGTTGTTGCCTAGCTCCGTTGATGGGGTTTGGCATTTTGGGGTTCTTATTTAGGTGGATAGGTGGAGTTACGTTAACAGTTAAGACAAGAATATCGGAAAGAAAGAAGTTCTATGTAACTTGTAAATGAGATTCATATAATAGAAGAAGAAACTAAAATACTTTTTAGTTAACAAATAAGAGAAATGCCAGTTTTTTTGGTCTAGATCTAGAGAGATGCTATGCTTTCAAGGTAGTTGCTAGTGCTGTGGTGCAGCCAAGAATTTAAATTCCATTTTTTATTAATAAATATTATTAATTAGGGAAAGGTTTGGGATGACTCAAAGCGATGAAATTTGTTTTGGTTGCAGGTCTTTTTCCTTTTGGGTTATCCCTTCTCATTGTGAATTTAAATGTCATTTAGTAGGTTGGAATAGGGTATATATTTACAAAGTTCATGGCATGGCCAGGAAGCACAGACTCAGATAAGGGTGTTGCTTGCAAGTCGGACACATCATAAACTCATTATGGACTCGGCATAGTCTCATTTTGGACCGCACGGACTTGTTTTGGTGTTACATGTTGGACTGCCCTTTAAAAAATTATTTTTTTTATAATTTATTTGTTAACTTTTAATTTTGTAGTATAGTTTGTTGTCATTTTTTTTAATGAAATGTAATCATTATGTGGCTTTTTGTTGACTTTTAAGATATAAATACATTGTTTTCAATTTTAATGTTTTGCATTATAGTATTTCTATTGCATGTGAACAAAATATTAATATCTAAGACAAAAAATATATTTTTGCCGAGTTCTTGCTGTGTAGTGTCGTGTCTTGCATTTTTTGAAAAAATGCCAAGTTAGTTATCAATATCATGTCATGTTGGTGGCTCAAGTCGGTGTTCGTACTTCTTAGTTTTATGGTGGGTTAGGTACAAGTTATTATGTTCGTTCGATCAAGTTATTATGGATTTGGTTTGGATAACGAGGGTTGGATTTGCTAGGAAATGCATGACCCTTAATGGTTGGGCTTCTGGAAAGGCGTTAAGGAATTTAATTACACTCTATTTGGAAATTTAAAATTGGTGGGATTTGATTTCATTTTGTGAGAATTCCCACCATATCTCATGTTTGGAATAAAAATAAGTCCTGTATGAGCTGGATTTGATTTTGTTTCATGACCGGAATTTTGGGATTTCGTCACCATTTGAATCCAAAGCAAAATGATGAAATTTGGTGAGAATTGATTTTCTTCTTGAGTCATTTAAGTAAGTAGATGAACTTACCCTTATGTTTCACACTATCCCATTTATAAGAGGATCAAATTAGATTAACTGTACAATATGCTTGCAATATATGTTAAGTTTTCATACCATTGGCTGGAGTTCTTGAGGGTGCGGTTAGTTATGGATAAAGGTGATTGAGAGGAGGTTTGTGTGGATAACAAGGGTTAGACTAGCTAGAAAATGTAGAAACCTTATGGCTTGTGTTTCTCAAAAGTCATTAGGGAATTCAATTAGATTTTCCCAGGCAAATGGTTTTTCTGCTAGGAGATAGGCTGACTCTATAGGAGAGCTTAATTGTAATACACACACACATATATGTTAAGTTATCATAGTTTTGAAGTTTGCTTGGTCAGATGCCTCATGTCACGCTCAATGTGAGCTGTCAAATTTATGGCCCATATCTCAATAAATGAAACCAAAAGGTTGGATGATGGCTGAATGATATTCCCTACTTATGTTTATACACACACATGTTCATATGTAGCTTATCCAAAGGGTGGATCTGTTAGTGTCAGCGAATGTATTTTGGGCCTGTGGTTGGAATTGTTAGGTTATGATGCATGAGAGAATTTTTGGAATTGCAGGGATGGGGTTATATTGTCATATTTTCTGAGTTTGTGTATGGTGTTTCTTCCTTTCTGTTTTATACTATTTCTTTTTGGCCCCTCTAGTGTTTCCCCACCTACAACCCCCCCCCCTCTTCTTCTTTTTCAAATATCATTTATCTCCGACTTGATGGATATTGCAGCTTAAGTCTTTTCTAGTGGTTGTATGATCAAATTTGATTTGATTGCAGACGACACATGTTGCGGCACAATATGGTCAGACAGCGTTCCTTTACCATATCGTTACAAAGTGGAATGCTGATCCTGATGTTCCTGATAATGAAGGAAGAAGCCCTTTGCACTGGTAATAAAGACATTAAAATCACTTTTTTTTTTTTAAGAATAAATTGATGAAAAAAATATAGTTTTACTTAAGCTTGTCGATGTATATAGATGTATTAGAAAAATTATGCTGAAGTTTTGTATGCTGGTTTTAAATTTTTGTAGCAGTAGATGGAGCAAAAACTTATGCGATGGAAATAAACTTGGATGGTTCTCAGCCGATGTCTTCAATATTGATACTCAATGATTTACCAACCCAGTGTTCCAATTCCTAATTATGGATGCTTTTTGAAGGGATCACAATATTGAATATTTTTCTT
>JAVXUM010000021.1:23954164-23967464 GCA_035590655.1 Pouteria glomerata
CCCCCCCCTCCCCCCCAAAAAAAAAAAAAAAGAAAAAAAGCTCTAAACGAAGAATGTAGTATAATAGACTATGTTTTCATGTAATAGGCATTGCGTAAAATCTTACCATTTTGCGATTTGATTTTTTGAATCCTTTGATTTTAAGTAGAATCTCGATTTTAATAACATGGGAGCCTTCCTTTGCATTTTTCAAGTTTGAACCGTTGATACTACCTCTCTGGCATGTTAACATATTTGTCTTTGTTATGGAGCACATTATTGGAGATCCATCCTTCTGTCCTTTTCGTTTTTGTCATAATATTATTGTTCACTCTCATAGCCTGGATGCTCAGCTCCTGACTTCCATCTATTTGCTCTTGAACAAATAAAATTTCTAATTGGTTTTCTTATCTAGTGGTTGAAGTAATGATGTTTATCTTTGGAGAACTGTAGGGCTGCGTATAAGGGTTTTGCTGATTGTATACGTCTTCTGCTATTCTTGGATGCGTACAGGGGACGCCAGGACAAAGAAGGTAACTTTTTCTTGCTTGTTTTCAATTTCATCCTATTTAAGAGTTTTTACATTATTGCAGTTATGAACGTTATGCACAATAAAACTAGTTTTTTAATTGTTTTCTTCTCATAATTTTAGGTTGTACCCCTCTCCACTGGGCTGCTATTAGGGGGAACTTAGAAGCATGCACAGTCTTGGTGCAAGCTGGGAAGAAGGAGGACTTGATGGTGACTGATAACACTGGTCTTACACCTGCACAGCTTGCTTCTGATAAAAGTCACAGACAAGTTGCTTTTTTCCTTGTAGGTATTCGTAAATAGTTACAAAAGTATTTTGTCATTCTTCTTGTAAGAGCACTTTCAGGTTTTTGACACACTTCTTGACTCGATTTCTTATCCTTCCGTCTCAGAATTCCATTTTTTCTCTCCATACGTCAATGAGCTGAACTGGTTTGTTAGACATGTCCTTGGACCTAGGATCTTGCTATATTCTTTAGGTTAATAATATCATGATAGATAAAAATAAAGATACATGTTTATTTCTATACCAGTATTTAATGAATATTCGTCTTCGGTAAGCCTGATAGGCTTTCAGTCACTGGTTAAATTTGGAGTTCATAAAAAGTGCCCTTAACGTTATTCTGGATGCAAACAATATTGATTTAACACTTGAGCTTGATTCTTCAGCTAAGCCCCTCCCAGGAGGAGAATGTGCTAGCGAGTTAGGAGCTTGTTTAGAGAGAGATGAAAGTAGTGCAATCAGCTTTTACTAGCTAAGTTGCCAGACCCGAGTCCTTCAAGTTGAATGAAAGTCTCTTCTTTGGTTATTCCTCTGCCATATATATGAGGGCACTGAAAATGGAAGGGTAGCAAAGATTGCTGTTATTATTCAGAATTATCCCATTGCAGCTCCCTAGCCAAAGTGTTTCCTGTCTTGAACTCTATCGAAGCAGCACGGGGACATGGCACATGGATGACTTGACGGATAGGGTGACTTGTCAATTTAAAAGTCAATCAAGGCATGATATGGCAGAAAAACATTTAAGAATGAATATATATTGTCATAAATATATACGAGAAAAGGACTAACTATTTATTTTTATATTATGTATTTGTATTTTTTTATATGTATTTTAGAAAATTCTATTCATAAGAAGATTAAAATTTTTTGGTTCCGAAGTACCAAAAATCAGAAAAAAAATTAAAGGAGAGAGGATTAATGGATATAAATTCATGTTATTTCCATCTTATTAATTAATTCCCAGTTTTTTTCTTTTAAAATTGCGATATGTTTCATGTGTGTCTAAGTGATTGACACGTGTCTTCCAAAGATACATTTTTTTTAAAGAATATGCTTAAATGGGAGTTCGGCATCTGTCGGTGTCGGACATTGACAGGGCACAATACGAGACCTTCCTAATGGCTGTGCTTCTTAGACTCTACCCACGTGGGCAGCTGGGCAGTTCTGACACATCTTAGACATTATTGTCACTTGGTCTTGGCTTGTAAACTGAATCATTCTTAAGCTACCAAATGTATCCTGTGCTTTTGATACTCTCCTGTAAAGATCTTCTGCTTAATCTGTCACCTGCATTTATGTAGGGAATTCAGTAATCTGCATTAAATGGGTAAGGTTTGTTGAACCACTTGATTGACTTTGCTTTGCCCTACCTATTAGTTGAAGTTGGACAATCGCCTAGCAAAGTGTCCAGATTGAACTCCTCCCCAGGACATAATTATAGTGTTATGCTAGGCTTATTTAAATGGTAAAAGAAAGCATAAAATTATCTTCGGATACCATATAAAGTATACTGAGGCGTGGATGTAAGGCAATGAACTGGATTGGCACTAATGTTTTTATGTGACCCTTTGATGGTAGCATGATGCATTGATAAGAGCAATGCTCTATGCCCATTGGGGCTTCCTTGTACAAACCAAGCTTTTAGAATGTATTCTCAATTACCCAATTTACAAGGATGAGTAAAATTGAATGAACTTATCTTTGATCGGGGATTTGGTAGCTTTGCTGTTTTTAATTTTTTTTTTTTTTTTTTTGTGGTTATATTATTCCTCTTGAAAGAAAGTTGAGCTGGTATCGATAAACGAAAATTTGAAAGAAGGTCGTCGAAGATAGTTTGGTCATGTTCAACATAGAGCTAGGGATGCACCAGTATAGAACAGTGATTGGATCTGAGTAGTTGTAAAAGGGACGAAAGTACATCAAGGTTACATGGAATGAAATTGTAAATAAAAATCTAATTTCAAATAACCTTACAGAAAACATAACCCTTGGGAGAAATGAACGGAGGAAAATAATTCATTTAGCCGATCCCGACTGGTAGTTTGGGACTAAGGCTTTTTTGAGTTGAGTTATATTGTTCCCTGCATTTTCATTGGCCATATTAAATTGGCATATTTAAATTTAATTTGATAACACTGAATTGTTAAATTTTAGTTCTTTGTCATTCTAAAGATTTGAACTATTTTGAAATTCTGAAGTTTCAGCTACTATCTTTCTGTCTGTCTGCGTGCGCATGCTTGCCTGGATACTCTGATGTATGCTTGCATTCACTTTTTGTTGGCTTATGAAATTTTTTAGGCTATAATTATGGGTTTCTAACAGATTATTTTATTTTATTTTATTTTAGTTATTTATTTATTTATTTTTTTGTTGGTGCTGTATGTATATGTATTAAAATTATGTTTCATTTTCATGTTTCTCTTTGTTGCACCATTTTTAATTGTCTTGAGGATTCATTTTGGGTTGGAAGTAACCCTAACCTTTTGTTTGGTGTAAATTCAGAAGACTGTTGGGCAGTTATTGATGGGTTGCACCTTTTTTTGTTGTCTTGAGGATTCATTTTGGTTTGGAAGTAACCCTAACCTTTTGTTTGGTGTAAATTCAGAAGACTGATGGGGCAGTTATTGATGGAAATCTTTTGAAGTGCTATTTTGAAAACATTATGTTACTTGGAAGCTTTTGATTGGTATTCAATGGGATTTGGATATTGATTTTTGTACAAGTTTAAAGATAATGAAAAACATTATTGTATCTTTACTTCATTATTTAGATATCTTGTCTTTAATTTTCTTAACTATCGGAATATTTTTTTTTTTGATGATGCAGTTTTCCTTCAGATACTTGTTACGCATATACATTTTTGCACTTCAGGGTTAATTTAACACACAAGTTCACAAAAATTAATGCCAATTTTAAGCTATGGCAGTGTCTCCTGGTTATCGTAAGATATGATTACAAGCAAATTTGATTGAAAGATCCATTCAAACCTTCAAGTTACTTGATTTTAATTGATGGAAGTGTTCTCATATTTTGACACTATGCATACAACTAACTTGTCATCATTTATCAAACAACTTATGGATTTGTGAGGTTTTGGTAATCAAATACATTAATGATTAGATGTGGAGTTAATGGTCAGTTTTTATGGTACCCGTGTTTATCATAGCTCTTAAGTTGTAAAGCATCTTTTGTCTGCAGTATTCAGTGCTTGACAGCTTAGGTTAGTGTAATCTTGTTATCTGGTTTTAGATGGCTTTTTAGAAAGATATGATGTGTTATGCATGTTGTTTCCACTAATTGTCCTAGATGTTTTATGTTTTTTTTTTTTTTTTTAATTAATTTCATTCTGCAGGGAAATGCTAGGAGGTTGTTTGACAAACGCTGTGATGGGAGTAGCCGTCTTGGACGTCTATCAAAATTGGGACTTGCACCAATTCTTTGGTGTATGATCTTTCTGCTACTATTGACCTATATTCATTCAGTTCTTATGGGTATCTGCTCTGATCTTCTCTTGTTGTTAGGAATTGCGGAATTTTTGCTTAGGTATCATGTTTACAAATTGTTTTTTTTTTGGCAGCTCCAAATCTGCCAAAATTTACTGCTGGCTTTGCCCTTCTTGCATGGTCGGGTGTTTTACTAGCAACTGCCGGGCTGGTTATGTTTTATAGGTGTAGCAGGTATCCTCTATAGACCTTTTATCAATATAGGACTTTCCTTTTATTTGTTCTTTAATTTTTCTATCTTTTATGTCGCCATATTTTGGAAGGAAATTTTGTTTTTGTTTTTGTTTTTTTTGGGGGGGGGGGGGTTGGGTGTTGGGTATATTTTGGTGTACATCACTTTAGATATGGTTCCTGCAACTGCTTTGAATACTGTCATCATAGTGGCAATAAAGTCAAAAATATATTATAAGCAACAAATGAAGCAAGGTTGTATAAACTTTGTGTATTATCCTCTCTTTACAATTATTTATTTATTTATTTTTGAGAAGTATCTTTACAATTATGTTCTATAGACTCACTTTAAGGTTGAGACGTGTTTGTGTCCAGTAGTTGGGTGTCCATGTCCATTTCTTTGCACTAGATGATTGAACAGGTTATTGCAAGTTATGTTTCACATGGCATCCTATTATTATACTCTAACCATGAAATTGCTTTGCTTGCATATATATAATTGTTTTAGTTTTGTGCAGGGATGCCTCTTAATTGATGTTGGAATTTTCCAAGGTTTATGGTTTTAATAATTATTTCTTTAAGTTTAAATTGGTTAGATTTTTGTCCCCTACAGAATCGGTTTGTCGTCATGATTTGCTTTGGACTTCTTACGTTTCATTATTGAGCATGTTTTTTTGTAATTGTCAAAAAAAAAAGAAGTAAATAAATAAAAATGAAATATTGAGACATATTTCCTTGTTTTGATTGCTTTAATGCCAATAACAATCTCTGGCTATTCTTTCTCAGATTTCAATGTATTATTCTTGTGACCTCTTTTCAAATGATTTTTGCTAATTGAAATATTGCACATTGACCTTTCTTCCCGGTGATAGTGTCAAAGTATTCTTCTTTGCTTTCTCATTGTTATTCTTCTTTGCTTTCTCTCATTGTTTTTTCTTCCTACACAACTAAACAATGTGTGTAAGCATGGCCAGGCATCTATTTGTTCTGTGTAATCAATTGTATTGTCCTCTTTCCACAGCGTCACTCATCATTACTCTGTATGTCTTGAGTCGAATGTTTGTTATTTTAATGTGATAATAACTTTCCTTGCAAGCTTTTAAAATTTAAGGGCTAATTCCACCTAGACCCCCTTAGCCTTAGGCTTAGCATACCGGCATCCAGACCCCGTCGGTTCGAAATTTCGGCACTCCAATTGCTATATCTGTTAGTCTTTTTCAGTTAACTAAATTGACACTGAATTGAATATTGCACCCCCAGAAAATAGTCATTGCGGTTTGTTTGTTCAATTATCCACATAAACAATAGGCATAAATAGATTTTTATAAATATGAACATGTGAAAAGTCTAATTTACCCTTTAAAAGTAATGGTTGTGGATAGAAGTTGATGGTAGGGGCTGCAAGTGCTCATGTTCAAAACAAGGGGTGTAAGTGAATTTAATCCTAAAATTACTAATGGGCATAGTGCAGGTTATTGTTAAAAGAAAGAATTCGATAAGAAAAGTATGTGGCAACTGACGGCTTCATGAACTTTTAAAATGTTACTCCGGCTTAATCAACTGTTTACTTTCTGGCTAGAATCTTCCTCTATTATCAGCCTGTACAATTTGACCCAAGAAGAGGAATTTTCATCTTGCGTGATTGCAACCAATTTCAACATTTATGACCATGTGTGTTGCTTAGATTGAAATTGACAGTCAACAGTCATTCATTTTAATTCTAGTGCAACAAGTGAATATCTAATATTTTAGCTTTTATTGTTGTCTAAATGTTTTATTGGTCAATTTTGTTTGTAGCAAAGATCCAGGTTTCATCAGAATGAATGTGCATGACCCTCAAAATATGAAAGATGATGTAAGTTATTTCCATTTTCAATTCGAACCTCACGTTTCCTAGATTAATTTATTGTTCTACTACTATGCTCAAAATTTTCTTAGATTCTTTATCCTGAATTTTTTTTCCTTCAAGCCTGGTCGTTGATATCAAATGATATAGTTGGGAAATAATTTTAATCTATTTATATTCCTATCTTCTATAGGAACCTCTGTTGAAGATTGAGATAAATAATCCTGCTTTGCTGGCTGGCAATTGGTCTCAGCTTTGTTCAACATGCAAGGTGCATTCTTCTTCTTCTTTCATATTGTTTGTCATTTAACGTTTGCTTGTCTTGACTTTTTTTAATGCCATATCACTTCTTTTTCTGGCAGATTGTCAGGCCTCTTCGAGCAAAACACTGTTCCACCTGTGATCGTTGTGTTGAACAATTTGACCATCACTGCCCTTGGGTATCAAACTGTGTTGGCAAGGTGCTTTGACATTGATGAGTTGCGTTGTAGGATGTTCAATTTTTCATCTGAATCTTTACAGATTACTGCCGAGTCGGAATGAGGCTGGACTGAATGATGTTAATCATCCAGTTGGAAATTTCATCTGCAATTTGGATGCGTCAATAAAATATATAAATACATCAATGCATTTGCACATGCATACATCTGTTACATCTTATATACATAGATGGTGTAGTGAGGATTTACATCTGAATTTGTATTAGCTGGCGTAGTACATGAAAATTTCCTACTTGGAGCCTTGATAATCTGTCCCCATCCCTAGCTTTTCATACTCATCATCATATGTGCATGCAGCAGATGTTTATAGAATTGTATTACCATTCATGTCATAGTTGTTTTTTCAGTCCTTATTTCTGAGACTATTATTCCAAACCAAATCAAACCAAGTTTTTTCTCACTAGATGGAGTCGGCTATATGAATTTGACGACGCTAATCGAATCTATTAAGGGTCATGTTCTCCGTTAAATTCATATAGGTAAGGTCATGTTTAATAATTACTTTCCAACTACTCTTGGGTCTCCTTCTTCCTCTCTTACACCTGACAATCTCCATACTTTCACACTTTTTAACTGGTACCTCCGTTGGACGTTTTCTAACATGATCGAACTATATTAGTTGATTTTTTCTTATTTTATCTTCAATCGGTGTTATTCCTACGTTGTTCCTATTCTCATCATTTCTAATCCTATTTCTCTTTGTTATCCCGTACATCCATCTTAACGTTCTCATTTCTGCAACTGTCATCTTCTGAACATGATTATGCTTTACTGCCCAACATTTTGATCCATGTAATAACGTTGGTCTTATCGCCACCTTATTGTACTTTCCTTTCACTTTGAGGGAAATTTTTCGATCACACAAGACACCTGAAACACTCTGCCATTTGGTCGACCCGGCCTGAATCCTGTGACTTTACATTCATCTTAATCTCTCCACCCTATTGTACTATAGATCCAAGGTATCTAAAGTTTTTTTTTTTTTTTTTTCTACAATCGTTTGAATGCCAAACTTACTTCTATACTGCTAGTAATTCTATTTTGACTAAATTTACATTCCATATATTCCGTCTTGCAATGACTCAGCCTCAAACCTTTTGTCTTTAACGTTTTCCGCCACAATTCTAGCTTAGCATTCACTTATTTTCTCGTCTCATCTACTAAAACAATATCATCTGCAAATAACACATACCATGGCATCTCATTTGAATGTGTCTAGTAATCTCATTCATAACTAGGGTAAACAAGTACGGGCTTAACGCTGAGCCTTGCTATAGACCAATCGTAATAGGGAACTTCTTAGTTTTTTCGCCAATTGTCCGTATATATGTTCCAACTCTATTATACATGTCTTTTATCGCCTCAATATATGCGACATATACTCTTTTCTTTTTCAATACTTTCCATAGAATCTCTCTAGGAATCTTATCATAAGTCTTTTTCAAATCAATGAACACCATATATAAGTCTTTTTGACTTCTCCATATTGTTCCATTAACTTCCTTAGGAGGAAAATAGTCTCTATGGTTGATCTCCCTGGCATGAAACCAAATTGATTCTATGCAATGTTTGTTGTCTTTCTTAATTTTCTCTCAATAATTATCTCCCATAATTTCATCGTATGACTCATCAATTTAATCCCTCGGTGGTTCGCATAGTTTTGAATATCTTCTTTATTCTTATATATGGGTATAAGAATACTTTTCCTACATACATCAGGCATCTTCTTGCTTTTTAACTTTTTAACACTACATTAAACAATTTCGTCAACCAATTTATGCCATCCTTCCCCAGGTACCTCCAAACATCATTAGGGATTCCATCTGCCCAATTGCTTTTTCATTTTTCATCATTTTTAATACTTCTTTTATTTATGAGACTACAATTATCTTTTTTTTTTTTTTTTAATTTTTATTGGTAAAAATTGTAGTTTAATTCTCACCTTGGTCTTTATATTAACTTTTGATGCAGAAGAATAAATGGGATTTCTTGTTGTTTCTCGTCCTAGAAGTTTTTGCAATGCTGATCACTGGTGTAGTCACTCTAACGAGTACGTGTCTTTTTCTTAGATTTTTGTTTTTCACTTCTGCTCCTTCTCATTAGATATTTACAATGCAGGAGTTTTGACTGATCCAATGGCTCCATCATCTTTTGGAGCGTGGGTGAACCATGCCAGTCTTCAGCATACTGGTGCAATTTCATTTCTGATTGTTGATTTTTTCCTATTCACTGGTGTGGCAACCTTAACTGTTATGCAAGCTTCTCAGGTATGTCTACGATTCTTTTTGTAAAGCTCGTTATTTAGTGCTTAGATGGTGTATGGCTGAATCCTTTGCATAAATGTGGGATAGGTTTTGGAATTTTCAAATAAAGTAGCTTGCGGGCTAAGGCATGATGTAATAATTTTAAAGCAACCCCGGCTTTGTGGGTTTTTTGGGGGGAGGGGGGGGGAATCAAGAAAGGCATTTGCTTTTATTATTTATTATTATTACTATTATTAATTTTTTGGAGGGGGGGGGGGATTCAACAATTTGGTAACTACATAACAACCAATACTGATGGTTTAGATGCTAAACCCCTGTGATGTTGTTAGTTCTTTACAGTTAATATCTCTCTTATCAAGTGCACAACCCCTGTACAGTTCCTTAATAAGTGGATCATCCTTTTTTTTTTTTTTTCATAGAATTGGTAGAATCACTTATCACAATATCATAGTCTTCAACCTAAATGCAATTTGTTTCTATTGATCTATTGTTTTACTCGTGTTTGACCTGCAAATCTCTGTGTAGATATCACGCAATATCACAACAAATGAAATGACCAATGCAATGCGGTATAACTACCTTAGAGGACCAGGCGGTCGGTTCAGGAACCCATACGACCACGGGTGCAAGAAAAACTGTTCAGATTTCTTGATGAACGGGTATAGTGACGATGTAGAGTATTCTGAAGAACCAGCACAATCCGTGGGCATTGGAATGGTGCAGATGTCTAGGAATTCATCCCTTCAAAATGGGGTTAGTCATTCGAATCATCAAATCAATGGAAATAGCCGTGTTGTTATAAATGTGAACAAGAACTCAACAGCCCATCATCAAGGTCATGTTCATTCTTCCCACTGCAGTCATAATAACCATGGCGTCAATGAATCTGTTCCATTAGGACTGGGCTTGGGGCTGGGACGGAGCACTGCCCGTTCTGTTGTAGCTACATCATGAAACGCTGCTCCGCACGATAACGGTGTTCTGCAGTAGCTAAATGCTGCCATGCACGATAACAGTTTGAAAATCATCCAGTGTTTTGTATCTGTAAGTGTCCATAGTTATTTTGTAATTCAGTTATTATTGTTTTGTCTTTTTGATCCTGCTTATTGGATTTCACCTATTCCTCCTCCAGTTGTGGTGGCATTGTTTTTACAAATTTTGTAATCAACTGTTATGTGATCCTTCACTGAATGATAGAGAAAATCTTCCGTATATGTGAATTCAAAGCTAATATTCACTTTAAGGCCTGAAAATGTCACTGGAACTTCTTGTTGGAGCATTTTTATTTTATTTATTTTTAGGCAGCGTTTGGTTTGTTAATTTTTTTGGTGAAAATTTTTGAAAATTTTTAGAAGTTAATTTATTTTATATTTTAATGCACGAATTATGAATTTTTAATTTAATTTAATTTATTTTTTTATCACTGTAAACATGGTTTTGCTTTGATCCGAGGGCAAATTATATCCTTGCGGTATGCAATGCACATCTAGGGGTTATGTTTGTCATTTGTGTATTGAATTTTGGCTCGCGCCGAGTTTATCAATAAACGAGCCCTATATTCCTCCAATTTGGCCTGTTTGTAAATGAACCGAGTCTTATCCTTAACTTGAGCCGTTCAAGAATAAATTTTCAAGCTTGACCCTTGTATTTTTTTTCAAGCTTAGCTTAGGCTCCGTTTGAAAAGTTGGTAGCTATTCAATTATCAGTTTTTTAGTTTTTATTTTTTTTAAAATTATTAAATTTACTCTCTTACATTTTAAATTTTTTTTATACTATGAAATGTAAAATTGTTAAATTAACAAAAAAAAATTAAGAAGTTAATTATTAAAAAATTAATTTTTTTTTCCAAATAAAAAAAAGTTTATTTTTTTTTTCTTTCCAAACCAAATTTGGATTTGTAAATGATCGAGCATGAGCAGCTTTCTATTAAACTTGAGCTATTTATGAATGACTTTTCATTATTAATCTTTTGTATCGTAAAAGAAAAAAAATCATCTCAATTAAGTTTGTATGTTACAGTTACTGGAAATATTTAAAAATTTATGCATGAACGCTATAGTTTTCAAGTGTAATTAGTAACACAGAAATAAAACATTATATATGTAATTAAGTTACGTGTAATTACTAACTTGTATGTGTAACGTATAAATTTAAAATGTTAATTTTTTTAATCAGTTATAACTTTGAAATATTATTGTGGGGATATAGTTTAAAGAGTAATTACTAATATGACCGAACACCTTCTGATAGAGTCTTCCTTTGTTTGGCTTGCTCTTTCAGGTAACCTTTGAGAACCGAAATTCCTACGAGATGATTAATGAATGTGAGTTCAGTAAATGTTAGACAATTGAGCTATTTATGAATAGATTCAGACTTATGTCATAAGCGTCCAGCTGGACTTGACTCAATTGGTTTATTCAATAAATAACTCAAGCTTGACCCAAAAAAATAGGCTTATTTGATAAACGGGTTAAGAAGGTGTTTGGTATAACAAAAAATAATAAAAAAAAAATAAATAAAAAATAAAAAATTGTGATTCATGAAAAGTTAAGCATTTGGTGCATAGTTATCAAATCACGTTTTTTAGAGATGAATAGTAAAACTTCTTGACTTTTGTATTAACTTTTTGCAAAGAAAATATGTCGAAAGAGTTTTTTAGTCCATCGGAACGATTTTGTATTAGAATTTGTGAAAAAATTATAGGGGTTTGTGAAAAATTTTTTGGAATTTGTGTAAAAATTATTGGAGTTTGTAGAATATTATTGGGATTTATAAAAATTTATTAGGGTTTGGAAAAAATTGTTTGGATGTGTACATATATATATATAAATTTATTTTGACTTTCATGAAGTATAAGAAATACAAAATGTGTTAGAGAATTACAAAGATTTTCAGAAATTTTTAGAATTTTTCAACGATTTTTATCGCGCCAAACATACCCTAAAAATCTCATCTAACTCAACTCATTAAGAGTTCCAGAGCATTTAATATTTACAAAAATAATTAAATAATATGCATCTAAGATAAATTAATTAAATGATTTATATTTATATCATGATATTATATGTTTTTCATTTTAAAAAATTAGACTACAATTTATTAGATTTTTAGTTGAATCATCTCTGTATTAGTAATTAGTCTTTGAATTATCATCTATCACAATAATATTTTAAGCTTATATATATATATATATTATATCTATATAAGTTATTACTTATACATACAATATTTTTATGTCAGTAGTTATCTCCTGTAACCTAGCCAAAAAAGAAAAAAGGCCATTTATTGTAATTTATGAAAGCTTACTTGATTTTGCTATGAAATTTTTTTCTTATAACATAAAAGATTACCAATTGAAAGTTATTCAAATTTGGGTCTATGCTCACTCGAGTTCATCCATTGTAAATGAGTCAAGTTTGAAAAAAATATATAACTCATCTTGTAAACAAACTAAGCTCGAATTGTAAACAAACTAAGCTCGAATAGTATTAGGCTCAACTTGACTTTTTTACAACTCTACTAAAAATGATTCAACTAAATATTTCAATAAATTGCAATGAAAGTTTTAAATTGATATATCAGGATACAAATATAAGATATATATATTTTATTTGTACATTATTTTTTTTTTGAAAGGTAAAGTAAATTTGTACATTATTTGTTTATATATATAAATATATATATATATGTATATATATTTAATGAGTCGATCTATGAAATTTAAATGTAGCAAAATACAAATTAATTCTTGAAATTAGTCAAATTTATGCAATAGCCAAGCCGGTCAACCAGGGCTTGCCTAGGCTGGTTTACCCTTTAGGTCTCTTTGCCGGCTAGGGGCCTGAGGCGTGCTTCGCCCTGTGCGCACCCCAGTGGAGTAGCGGCTGCGGACTTCTACTTACTAGAAGAAACAAACAAGACATTTCGCCCCATATATCTTAGATTCAAAGAAAAAAAAGGAAGAAAATGAAGGAACTCACCAGAAGCTCCTAATTTTAAAAGGCAAAATGTCTAACCTCGGATGGACACAACTATCTTGAGGGGATACCACCACAATGATCACCACGTTAAAAGAAGCAAAATCCTAAAGCTCTGTTCCTCCAACTTACTTTATCTTGAAAATTATCCGAATCACCCAAATCAATCAATCAATCCACACGATAAAAATAAAGTACGAAGGCACCAAGAATTAACGAGGAAAACCCTATCCAGGGAAAAACCTC
>JAVXUM010000021.1:23971096-23989787 GCA_035590655.1 Pouteria glomerata
TATTTTGTTTAAGATTATCAATCTCAAAAAATATAAACATAATAATATATAATAGGGACATATATGAACATTGGACATAATATTCTTAAACAAAATGAGAACATGAGTACATCATAAATACAGAAAAATTATTTTTTTATATTTTATTTTCCATATATTTGAATTAATATTCATTCACATCCAAACGTTGGAAAAGATATTCAATCTATAATTAAAACATTATTTAGTACGGAAAAATAATAAAAGATGATGAAAAAAATATAAAATTATAAAATAAGTACTTTTACATTTTAATATATGTTTATGATATATGTTCTTACCATGTAATAAAAAAATTACCAGGCCGCACCATAAAAATATTTCATCAGTAAAAATAAAATTTTCTAGCACTGAATGTTAATGATAATTATTTTACTAAAAACAAATTTATTTAATTATACATGTTTTTGTGAAAAGATTATTGCAATAGGTGCAAGACCACAAGATATATGGTTATAATAATTGTTTTTCATCCCAAATTATAATATGTTTAATGATAACATAAAATCATCATTAAAAAACAAATTATTAAAATTAGTGATAAAGTATAATTCATTGCTACGACAATTATAATTTATTGATTTGATGAAATAAAATAATATTTAATGCAATATTTTTAATTAGTGTTGGACTAGCTATGTCGACTATATAACGATAATACTACATCACAAAAAATAACTTTAGTAATGAAATTTGTATTACGTATTTTTAATTTGTTGTATCAACTAAATTTTCATTTTGTTTTTATAGCATTGGGACGTTCAGTACGCATTTAGAGTGTCAAAAAAATAGAATTTTTTTGTAACTTTTATTCTAATGTCGTCGCATGTTATTTTTTGGAAAAAGTTTGATATTTGATAAAACTTACAAAAATTAGAGAAAGTTGGAGAAAGTACTTGATAAATTTTATTAGAAAAAATTAGAGAAAATTAAAAAAATGTTAAAAATTTTTAGTGTTTACCAAGCATGTCTTAGGGGATATTCAGTGTTATAAAAATTGAGATAAAATGTGATTTGGTTTATTTTTTAACTTTTGAAGTGTTAAACACAAATTACACAAAATAGATATTGATAGTTTCCTTCGAATGGATTTTTGTTTGTTCGAACAAATTTGAACAAAAATTTTTTAAATTTTTTGTTGGATTTTTTTAAAATGTGTAGAAATGTTATTAGAATTTGTGAAAATTTTATTGAAATTTGTAGAAATTTTTTAAAATTTGTAGATACATATAAATGTATAAAAATTTAAAGAAATTCAAGGAATTCAAGATGAGAAAAATTTTGTAAGGAATTACAAAATTTTTGATCGGTGTTACAAACACACTTGGGGTATGTTTAGAGTGATAAAAATTGAAATAAAATGAGATATGTTGTGAGTTCGTAATTCGTGCAATAAGATAAAAAATAAATAATTTTTAAAATTTTTAAAAATTTTAAAAAATTTCTAGTATTTTTAAATAAATCAAACACAAACTAAATAATAAAACTGTTTAACTTTGGAAAACCAGAATTTTGGTCTTAACGGTCACACTTGCCCATAAATGTACGCCAATTCCATGACAGGTCATCCAGGAGGGAGACTACTCCTCCGTTAGAGTCTTCCGCCTGCATTCGCAGTAGTTGATAGACATGGAATGATTAGTCCTCTGTCTATAGTTCATATACATCGAACAAGACCTAGGAACGGCAAAGATTGCTTTGAATCAAATGTAATTTGGATTATCTGTGCGTCGTTCATATATATCAAGACAACGAATGCCCGTATTTTTCAAACTTGATTTCAATCAAATCTAATTTTTTCCACAATTGAATTGACAAATACTAAAAAAAAATTCAAGAGGTAGAATTAACTAAATTATCTGACCCATAGTTGTCAGTCTCGGCTCAGAGCTTAATCCGGTTCAAGTATTGGATCATCGGATTATTGGGTCAACCCGTGGGTCACCGGATCAATATGTTGGATTAATTAAAATTATATAAAAATTCTTAATATTATATTTATAAGACAATTCACAATCTTTAAATTATCAAATTGATAAAATAAGAGAATCAAACATAATTATAATAGAATAAAGTGTATAAAATCTAAATATATAATTTCAAAATTTTATATATAACTTTAAAATTTTATAACTCCAGAATAAAGCGCTTGGTTTATTCTCATTCACTAATTAGGTCTTCAAAATTTTACCATCTTATTAAGAATCTCATATATATATATATATTTGCTTAATTTGCTAAAATCAGAAGAAAGAGAAAGGGATTGGGTTAGTGACACGGTCAATATTGGATTACCCGGGTCAGTCTGGGTTAACTGGGTCTATTCGGGCTGAACCAGATTCCACCAGTTCACTACCTTAGCCGGTTAATTTTCTAACTCGGTCCGATTCAAGTGCCGGGTCACCGAGTTAGAAAGTCAACCCGTCGAGTCGGGCGAGGTTTAACAACTAGGATCTGACCTACATATGCACAATCAATAAAAGAGGCGATGGAGTGATAAAAAATGATAAAATTTGATAAAAATTGAAAATTTATAACTTATATAATGAGATAAAAAGTAAACAATTTATAGATATTTTAAACATTTTTCAAAAAATTTTAATATTTTTCATCACTTCAAGCATAGCTAAAATTTAAACATATATCAAATATATATAAACTTAGTTGTATGATATATATATACAAATTTTATTAGTTGTTTTTATCGTTAATTTCGAGTTCACGTGTAAATTTCTTGAGCAATGAGAATTATGATACTCCACAGCGTTGGATTAATTTATAAAACTCATGAATAAAATTTAGAATAGTAAATTTGATTATTTGAGATTGTATTAGCAGCAGCAATGTAATAGTTTCACTTACATAGGTTTGATCTATAAAATAAGTTCTTTTTAGGAAAACATTTTTTCCGTTACAACAAATTACTCTTTTAGTGGTTAAAAATTTAATCATTCGTTGGTCGGTAAATATTATTCGCAAAAAGTGTATATTAGTGATCAAAACCGTCCTTGACCGGCGAAGGTAAAGTTTACGACCAAAGTTTGGTCCAAAAAAGTCTCACAATTTTTTTTTTTTTTAAATTTAATGTAACTTCTGATTTGAGCCAAGTATTGCTTGCATATATCTTCAAATATTAAATTTTTGGAATCCAATTTTAATTAAGAGAAGTTGAAGAAAGTTTTTCAAAAAAATTATGTGGTACTTGTTTTTTTTTTTGTTTTCTATTTTGTTTTTTGTTTTATATGTTTGATGCTTTAAAAATCCTAAAATACGGAAAACAAAAAATGCTTTATTTTTATTGTTTTGAAATTTTTCTTATTTTAAGCTAAAAAATGTTTAAAACAATTTTAGTTATTTTTTATTTTATGTGTAAACTCATTTTCTGTTTTTTAAAATAAATTTTAAAAACACAAGTGACTAAATATTTTTTAAATTTTTTTTATTTTAAAAAATATAAAATAAAAAAAGAGTTCAAAATAAAAAAATAAAAAATGAAAAAATAGACTAAATGAAACCTTAGAAATGAGGGAAAGAAATTTTTAAACCCATGCCTACGGTGGCAAAGTCCAGTTTGGCTCAAATTGGGTCCCCATTTTCTTTCACGCGTTCTCATCAGCAGGCAACAATCTAGATATATTCAAACATCCCAATATTCTATCAACAATTGAATTGACACGGAGAGCCAAAGCAAGCAGACACCTTAAGCACCTATTTAAACCCAAGCCGCTGAGCTGTTTGAAAGAAGGATTAATGTGTAGGTTGGTGACAAACATGAGAGGTACTATTACTCTGTGGTTGTGGGGGGTGATGACCTTGGTTTTGGGGGGACTCTGGTGCTGCTTTGGGTGTTTGGAAAAAGAGAAAATTGCTCTTTTGCAACTCAAATCCTGCATCAATTACCCAAATGGCACTTCTTTGCCATCTTGGGAGGATCATGGAGAGAAATATTCCAACTGCTGTGAGTGGGAGAGTGTTGAGTGCAATTCGACCACAGGTCGTGTGACTGTACTCTCTCTCAATCATACTAGGAACCAAGAATTGGGAGATTGGTATTTGTTAAGGACAAATTTGTAAATTGGCAACACCATGGTCATAGATCGTTTGTAATTACGTATTTGTATTTTAAGTCGTATAGGTGTCTAAAAGTCTCAGTTAAATTAAACATAATCATTTAAGTGTTCAGTCAAAGAATGGCAGGGCAAAATTGGAAACACGCGGGATGACCGCGGGATGACCGCGGGCAAAAAGCCGAAGACATGATTTTGCAGAATAGCCGTGCGGGAACGTCGCTCTGATCACGCGGGTAGCCGCGGGTGCGCCGCGTGTAAGCCGCGGGATGGCCGCGTGTAAGCCGCGGGTGCGCCCATCCCGCGAGGTTGATTATTTTTGCCTCTGCTAAGCATTAAATGTTCGTTTTTTGGAGAGGATTGCGACGATTGAGAAGGAGGAGATAACAGAGAGAGAACTTGATAATTCTGCGCGGAAAAATAAAGTGTTCTCTCCACCAATTTTACTTCAACAGTCTTTGTGTGTGTGCGATCCGAAAGAGTTCGGGTTCGTGGTTCGTGACTGCTAAGGATTCAGCGCGCTGTGGATTCAGCAGAAGACACTGAGGATTCAGCATTGTGCCTTCGAGGTGTCGGAGGGCTTTTGCTAAAGGAGTTGGTGAATCGAGGAGTCGAGCAAACATCAACAAGAGTATAGAAGCGAGGATTCGTTCTATAGAGAGGTTGAGTTTGTAACCAACGTTTGAGTTTAGTGAAAGTATTTGGTTTTTCCCTGCGTGGGTTTTTGCCTTATCTTGGTATCTATATGGGTATATGATTGATTGATTAATTTATCTAGCAAATAGATATTTGAAATTTCAGTATTTCAATGCTTCTCTGTTTCTACCCTTTGAGGAGCTCAAAAATCTATACTTAGCAGGCAATAATTTAACTGGCTGGATTGAAAATGAAGGTAATTAATTTTCCATCACTCAGTATTTGATGGTTCTCTCTCTCTCTCTCTCTCTCTCTCTCTCATGTGATTGGTTTTAAACTATTCAAATTTTCTTTTACAGGGTTTGGAAGACTTTCGAGATTAAGGAATATTGAAGAACTTGATTTGAGTGATAATAAATTTAACATTAGTGTGTTGTCATCCCTTAGTGGACTTTCATCTTTGAAATTTCTTGATCTAGGAGGAAATGACATGAAAGGAGAAACTATTAACAGTAAGTGTTCATGTATATTGGCAACGTTTGGAGTAATAAAAAAAATATAAAATTTTACAAATTTCTGCAAATATGAATAACGAGATTGTAAAATTTAAATTTTTTATTCATTGTACAAAATATGAGGCACTAATTTTTATATTTTTATATAATTTTATATAATTCTAAATCCATTTTTTCCCAATGCATACTATTTCCATCATATTCTGTCACAGGACACGGCTAAGTACAACTGTAATTGTGCAAAGCTATTCAATGATTGTCCATTGGCTGCTGTGTTAATAAGAAAATTTTAATCTTTATTTACCAATTCCAGAGGTTTGATATAAAAGTTGATAATCATGTCATAAGCCCATAAATATTAATAATTTATATTTAACTGCAGGTTTTGGAAGACTAAAAGGATTGAGCAATTTGGAGGTTCTTTACTTGTCTGATAATCAACTGAATACCAGCATCCGATCATTTTTAAGTAAGATTTAATGTTCGAAATATTGTCTACACACACAAATAAAAGGAAGATCCACACTTTAATATCCTAAAAGTGTGTGTGTGTGTGTTTTTTTTTTTTTTTTTTAATGCTTTCAAATTCCTTGAGTTGAATTTGGAAATTTGAATATAGATTTTTGGGAGGACAAAAAATGGAGAAAGACAGATTCATTTATTTTTTTTGGGGGGAAAAATCAGAAAAGAATTTTTATTCTTTCTTAGTAACTGCTAATTTTATTTTCCCAACTTTACATTTTCCTCCACAATTGCATGTTCCAACCATATCATTGATTAATTTTTAGCCTTTGGTATTTGTAGGGTTGGAAGACTTTATTAGCTTGGAGGTGTTGGATTTAAGTGATAATTACATCAAAGACTTTGAACGCATTCAAGGTAGTTAATTAAAAGATAATATGAATAGCTCAAATACACGAATCTCATGATTCTGTTTTTCCTCTGGTTCAATTTTTATACAATAAGATTAAAAGTTGATTTTAAACTTGATAGATTTGGAAGTAATATTTCCATTGATGGAAAAATATAGAGAAAAGAATAACGATTTTCAGATTATTTTCATCAACTTAAGAAATCATGTGACAAATATAATTTATTATTAATTTTAAACTTTACTCATTTCTTAAATTTCTCCCTGTACCTTAGTCATCATAAATCTGATTACATAATTTTCATGTTTTATATATTTTTAATAATTAATTTATTAGGATAAGCATCTCATCATTTATTCATTTTACAGGTCTGTGTGAATTGAAGAATCTCCAACAGCTCGATATCAGTTTTAATGAACTTGAGGGGGCAATTCCATCATGTTTGGAAAACTTGACATCTCTTAAACTCCTCGACCTTGCTTTCAACCAAGTCACCGGTAATTGCCTCATCTCCCCTTAGGAATCTCACTTCGCTTGAATTCCTTAAACTCTTCCAAAACCATTTCCAAATCCCACTCTCATTTGAGTCATTTTATAACCATTCTAAGCTTAAGGTCATCTTAGTTGACCACAACAATTGCATTTTAGATGATCAGTTCTCCAACAGGACTCCAATGTTTCAACTAAAGATGTTTGTTATGGTACATTGTATGTCGAACAATCTTCCTGACTTTCTCTATTACCAACATGATCTAAGGTTTCTTGATCTCTCCCACAACAATATCAGTGGAACATTCCCATCTTGGTTGTTGAGGAACAATACAGGATTAGAAGGACTGTACTTCAAAAATAACACTTTGACCGGGCCTTTCAACTTGCCATCCTATACTAATCCAAACTTTTCTACTTTAGATATCTCCATGAATTGCATACAAGGCCAAGTTCCAAGAAATATAAGCTCAATTTTTCCAAATTTGGAGGTATTAATCTTGTCCAAAAATTTGTTTTCTGATAACACAGTATCTTGTTTTTATGGTTTGAAGCACTTGGATTCTTTAGACTTGTCCAGCAATTCTTTGACAGGAAATATATTGGAACAATTGGTTTTTGGTTGCCCGTTGTTGAGGTTTCTTAGACTATCAACCAACTACTTCCATGGACAAATACCTCATAAAATTTCCAATCTAAATGCGTTGAGATTTTTGTTCATAAATGGGAACAATTTCACCGGAGAGATACCTAGTAGCCTATTTGCCATGAATTTGTCGGCATTGGATTTTAGCAACAACCATTTCTCAGGCAATCTTCCCCGATTAAAAGGGGAGATAACAAGAACAATAAAGGTGATTGTCATGCCTCAAAACAATTTTGAAGGTTCCATTCCAATAGAATTTTGCAGCCTTGATGAGCTTGAGTTCTTGGACCTCTCGGGGAACAATTTGCATGGCTCTATACCATCTTGTTTCAATCTACCAAATCTTAAACACATTCATCTCAATAATAATAGCCTGCAAGGTCCACTATCACATGCATTTCATAATAGTTCTTCTCTAGTGACATTGGATCTAAGGGAGAACAAACTTTCAGGGAAGATTCCAAATTGGATGGGCGACCTTCCTATGCTAAGTGTCCTCTTGTTAAATGCTAACCATTTTGAAGGTCAAATTCCCATTCAACTCTGTAAGTTAAGCCAATTATCGATAATGGACCTTTCTCAAAATTCTCTTTTTGGTCCAATCCCTCCTTGCTTGAGTACTCTTAGTTTTGAGGCCACCATTGGCAAATCTTATGTGAGGACTAACTCTGTAAGTTGGGAGTCCATCATAAATGCGATAAAAAAGTATATCGGTCCAAGAAAGTGTTTACAGCTGGTAAAGAAAAAGATATTCTCCGATCGGAGTAGTGGTTATGAAATTGTCAATGTGAAAGAAGAGGTTGAATTCACTACAAAGAGGATAACCTACTCTTACACTGGTGACATCCTCAATTTCATGTCGGGAATCGATCTCTCTTGCAACCAATTAGCAGGCGAAATCTCCCATGGAATTGGGAATTTAAGCAACATCCATGCACTGAACTTGTCCCATAATGACCTAACGGGATCAATTCCAACAATATTTTCTAACTTGGGGCAGCTGGAGAGTTTGGATCTTTCCTACAATAGCTTGAATGGGAGAATCCCCTCTCAGCTCACTGAATTATACTCTCTGGCAGTCTTTAGCGTCGCTTACAACAACTTGTCTGGACCAACACCAGAGATGAAATCTCAGTTTGCTACCTTTGAAGAAAGCAGCTATGAAGGGAACACCCTTCTGTGTGGACCTCCCTTACCTAATGATTGTGTTGGAATTGAAGCAAACTCATCAACACCAGCAAGTTCGTTGTCGGAGGGTAAGGAAGAAGATGAAAATTTCATGGACATGGATGGGTTCTATGTGAGTTTTGTTGTGTCTTAGGTAATTGTGTTCTTGGGTGTTGTTCTAATTTAGTACATAAATCCATATTGGCGGGAGACATGATTCGGCGTTGTTAAAGTGTGTATCACCACAAGCTACCACTATGTTAAATTCTGCCTCCCTAAGTTTCTTAGTTTTAGATTAGGCCCGTAGTCCTATTATATATATTTTTATAATGTGTATCTTTGTTTCCTTCTCATCGTGTATAAATTATTGAAAGATTGTACTTCCTTGTTATTTCAAGTCTTTGGATGTTTTCAGTGTTTGTTTTCAATTTGTTTTTATGTTTCTGTAAACTAAGTATGGGATTTAGATATTTTAAATATTGAAAGACGAAGCAACGGTGCTTTCCAACCTTGCATTATTGCTCACGCTTTAGAAAAAGTTTTTGATATTAATTTTCATGCGTAAGCGTTAGTAAAACATGGTATAAGAAAGACCTAAAAAAAAAACCAGTGTATAAGAAAGATCAGAAATGGCTCTGAGACATTACTATTTTTAAGATGATATTTGCCCCTACCATTATTAGAATTTGTCGTTGGTTTCCGATGGCTCTGAGACGTCACTATATTTAAGATGATATTTGCCCCCACTACTATTAGAATTTGCTATTGGGTTTTTGATAAATTCATCTCGATTTTGAGATTCAAATTAAAGGCGTTTTCTTTTTTCCCTAATTTTGAAATTTTCAAAATATAAAACACATAAAACAAAAAAATAAAAACATAAAATATATATAAAATAGTAAATAGAAATACAAATTAAATGTTACCTTAAAAAATCAAGTCGGTCGTTCTTATTATATTTTAAGGGGTCAATTAACCAAATCAAGCCAAACTAATACCATTTAATAGATATATGTATATTATAAATATGCTTTTCAGAAAAAAAAGATGAAAATTGTGGTCCTGAACTCTTGATTAGAAAGTCACACAGTTGTATATTATATCAACCAAAAAACACAAATTCAAAAATGCATGTACATCAGAGTTCTCTTTGTCTTTGTAGGGGATTACTTAGTGCAATTGTGAATATTTGAGTACCAAGCATGATGATTATAGACACTTATCTTTTCTTGTAACATTGATTATAATATGTCAGTAATATCATAAATTTTTAAATTATAAAAAAATTTTTTGTTCATAAATTATTTTTGATAAAATCAAATGAAACTAAAATTAGTGACTTAAAGTTCAATTTTCTTATTGAATGATTTAATTACGGTTCACTAATAGGAAGAAAACCTTTTGTAACCAAGGAAATGGGTAACTGCTAATAGATAGCAATCACTTCTAAGTTCTAATGGTTGCTAATTAATTTGAAGTTTTGAACAATTCCCAACTCAAATAACAACTTATTAGTGACCTCCGACACTATACGAAGTATAATTCTTTCATTTTCTATCTTTCCTCCATTTACGACCCTAACTTGTCTCACAGCTCTCTTCTCTCGCTCTCCTTGGTCTCTCAGTCACGTGATGGTTATCCAACACCATCACTTCTCTCTCTCTCTCTCTCTCTCATGTTCACACAGACATACTAGAGCCACCCCTCAATTTGGTATTCATCATTGATCCAAATAAGTCTCACTCGCTAATAGGTCATTAAAAAAGTGAGTCCGATCTTTCAAATTGATAATTTGTGATTCAATTTAAATTTTGATATCAAGCCGAATTAAACCAAGTTGTGTGCACACTAGACACAAACCATTAATAAAATATTTATTTTTATTACATACGGTATATGAATATAGACAAAATATCAAAACCATGGCCTTGGCCCTACTTTAGCTTCGTCCCTAGACATCTTCATTCCCAGAGTGAATGATGTGATTCTTGTATATATATTAATTATTATTTAAAAAGTTACCAAGAATAGATGCAACTTAGTATATATCTCACGCATTCCGACATGGATAATCGAATATATATGTAGATGAGTACTTCAATCGCAAGTTATGATGTGAAGGACCATCCACCAAAAGATAAAATTATACACGGTTGTATGCACAGTTGCTACTCTTGCTGCTGCTACTGGCGGCGGCGATGGTAGGTTATTGGAACAATTCTCCTTTGCTAGGGGAACTCCGCATAGCCTAGGATTGCCTGTGTAGCTATTACTTCCGAATGTCTCAAATTGACGTCCACTTGGTGATAACACAGTAAATCAGGATAAGCACTGTGTGATCCAAATCAAGTCCGGATCGTCGTAACTTGCTGTCTTTACACCGGTGTGGTGCCTGCCAAAAAGCCTCCAATGCTTAAGTTAGCAAGAGAATCAAGAGAGAGAGTATTCCGACAGAGTAACAGCAGAGTAGAAGTAATGTGTGTACCTGGTCACCGGAGGTAGTTCTATTTATAGATTAATGTTGAGCCTGTATGAATCAAATATATGTGAATAACACAGAATCATACTTATTGTTCAATCGGAATTTGCCATGTGTACTCACAAATCCCCATGCTGATATCACTCAATTAGTTATCAAAACCGTTAGTGGGCAGGCAACATTCTTGTAGGCGAAAATCACGGAATATACCAATCACGTGACAATGACATAAGCATCCTTGTCTTATATGGAAAAATCAGGCCAATCTCCCGATCTCTATGATCAGTCGCTCGAGATCGGAAACGGGTGCTCGGTCGATCACACTGGTTGAATTCACTCAGACATTATCAAAGTTCGAGATCTATTGTTAGGTCGGTCGGGTCGGCCAAATGCTATTATTCGGTCGGGTTCACTCTATCAGATGCCCCTGATTCCTTTGGTTACAGAAAGTGACCGAGAGGAATCCCATATCTCATTGCCATTTAATCGGTCGGTCGATTTCACCCT
Source organism: Pouteria glomerata (assembly GCA_035590655.1). Lineage (NCBI taxonomy): Eukaryota > Viridiplantae > Streptophyta > Magnoliopsida > Ericales > Sapotaceae > Pouteria > Pouteria glomerata. The sequence continues at coordinate 23,982,514 of JAVXUM010000021.1, forward strand.
ATCGGATAAAATATCCCCGACCTTTGTAGGAAATGTTGGCACGACCGAATAATCAAATAGTTCTATTTAATTGTACTTTCTGTGTCATATAAGATTTGAAGAAATTTAAATTAATGCAGGAATGCGCTTACGAAAAGACGTAGTGCTGGAGCATTTAATGCTTGTGCAGCAGCGCAGGTGGGAAAGCGGCGGGAGTACGCTGCTGTTCTACCTCCTCGCCACATGTCACTATTTTATTGGGTGATAGTCAGGTAGTGGAATCGGCTACCCATATGAACCGTTAGATATCTTTTCGCGGGAATCAATCAGAACCATTGATTTCAAAGTAAGGTTTGGAACAAATAAGGGTTTCTTGAGCAAACGGTTAGTTACAGAAATCTTGCTTGCCCATGCATTCCATAGCTCGAAAGCTCTCATCTCCATTATTGTTGAAATTTGAGCAACCGTAGCAGTAGCAATTTCTCAATAAGAATTTTTTATACCGTTGACTCTCGTTCCATTCTCATCTATTCTCTCTTTTATTTTCATGTTCTGGCTTTTGAATCGCTGTTTGTATTATTACCAGAGTCATGCATTACCAAACCACATAGGTTTTGTTGGAAACCCTAGGTTTATTCAGTCAGTAGTTGGGGGTGTAGTTTTTACTTTTTATTCTTACCGTATTAGAGAAACTGTTGTTTTAGTAGCCATGGACAACGTTAAAAGAATCGGTTCTTCAAGCACCAAAAATAGTAGCGAGGATGGCCTCGTCTCTCCTTCTCGTCAAAACCCTGAGTCATCCAGTTCCGGTGATCGGATTGTCGATGCATTCGAGCTGGGAGTCGAGAAAAGGCGCAGTCGCGTCGTCAGTAGCAGTAGCGAAGAGGAGGGGAGTGTATTTGAGGCTAAAAAAATCAAGTCGACAATTTCTGGGAGGAGACTCTCAGAAATCGTTAGACATTTTCAACTCCTGGAGGACATCCATTTAAGACAACCGGGGGACAAAGATTCGGCGTGCTCGCCGAGGGGGGCCGAGGTGGCTGTCTATGAGGGTGCCCTGATCGATGGGCTACGATTTCCCCTCCTAAGACTCGTTCGAGAAGTGCTGAGTCGGTTGGGTTTGGCGGTCGGTCAGGTCGCTCCGAACAGCTGGAGGATACTTATCGGTTGCGCTGTGTTCTGGAGAGCCGCGACCGGAGAAGGGCTAATAGCTGATCTATTCTTGCATTTTTATAAGGTCACCAAGAGAGGCTCGGGCTGGTGGTACTTTTCTGCCAAAAAGCCTGAATTTAATTTTGTGACCGGGCTGCCCTCAAAGAACAAAGGGTGGAAAGAGAAGTACTTTTTCATCCGGGGGAGTACCTGGGAGTTTCAGCCCCGGGAATCTGAGGAGGATAAAAAGATCAAGGTTCCTCGGGCCTGGGGTCAACCAAGCTTGAAGGGTATGATTAGATCCATTTTTCTTAATCCTAGTCCCTCCTAAGTTAAATTTTTAGGTCAAAAAATCTTACCCAAGTTTTTTCCTTCAATCAGCTCGGAAGCAAACTGTTCTTACTCGAGAGCAGAAAAAGCTTGTCGAACGAGCCAAACACCATATCGTTCGGGAGGTTCAATTCATGATTACAGCGGACAATCTCGCTGATTACCTACTGGGTCCCGACCCTACTAAAGAAGCTCTGATAGCAGAACGTGAGCGGAGTGAGTTTACATTATATACTCTATGATTGTTCTCTCATCTACTGAGTTCTGACCCTTTGTTTATAATTAATGCAGATCAATCCACAGTTGACCCTAAACAAGCCGAGCGCGTTGAGATGACTTTTAACATGACCTACTTGAAGCGTATGGGCAAGAGGAAGCCGTCTAAGGAGGTCGGGGACCAGCCGCCTGTTCCCAAGAAGGCCCGAACCATTAAGGTCAGCACTGCTGGCACGACCGAGGCAGTTGCACTTCCTCCTCCTTCTCAAAAATCAGTGGCCACAGGAGGTTATAAGGCTGGGGAGATACCTCAGGGATCAGGATCAAGTGATACACTTGAAATCCTGCGCGCGCCTATGCGGATAGAGGCAAGTGGGTCGAGCTCGGTCCCGAGACAAAACCTCGAGTTGAGCAGCGAGCTGGCGTGGCAGAGGCTCCTTGCCTCCGTCTCAGAGGCCGATCTGACTGCCGTTCGTCGGGACCGAAGCTCGACCATGGTTTACGAGCACAACCATGAACTCTTCAGAGTAAAAAACCTTTATACATGTTTTATCGTTTCCATCAGTCATATTTTTTTTTTTCAACATGACTTTTTCAATCTCTTAACCAAGTTGTTGTGATATGCAGACAATGATCCGATCCTTTGCCCTCTACAACAGGCTCGGGTGTACAGAAAAAGCCCTCCACGCCGAGATGAAAAAGACCGAGGCTTTCAAGAATGAATTTGAACTTAAAGAAAAAGAATATCTGACAAAGATTGAGGAGCTCAAAGCTATTGCAGCTGTTGCCAATCATGAGAAAGATTTGATGATACGCCAGAATCGGGAGTTAAAGGAAGATAATAAAGCGATCAGCAACGAGCGAAATGGCCTGTGGAGGGAGCTCAACGAGGTATCAGATGAGAAGGAAGAGCTGGAAAAAAAGGTCGCTGAGCTTTTAGATCAGCTGCAAGAAGCGGGGAAAAAGGCTGTGGAGAACTTCAAGGATTCCGATGACTACCAAGCAGTTCTTTTCCCTGTCTTTGGGCAAGGATTTAATCATGCAAAGGCAAGGATTCAAGATTCTTTCCCTGATCTCGACCTCAGTAAATTTGATCCAGTGCCCCCTCCATCCGACGATGAAGAAGAACAAGAAAAAGAAGCGAGTAAGGGAGAAAGCCGATAGGAAGAGGAGGGTCAAGAGTCCCAGGTCCCTGAGCAACAAACTCAAGCAGACAAAGAGAATGAGGCTGATCAGACCTTGGAGATTGTTGTTGTTCAGGGAGCCGAATGACCGAATTATCATCTTTTTCTCCTTCTCACCTTTTTTTTTTTTTTTTTTTTGTACAATGTAAGGAATGTTCATTTATATTATTAATAGAAAATTTTGCTTCTTTTTATTTCATTGATTCATTGTCTTAATTCAATTCAAAAGTAGAAGTTTAGCAGCTCGGGCTTCTCGGTTGAGCTTGTTAGCTTATCCAACCCTGCTCAGGTTTTGATATAAGCTTGGGTCATTTAATCAATTCAGCCATTGAAATCATTCAAATATATATAGATAACAAATAACTAACAATAAGCAAACAAATGGATGAGAACTTAATTAAATTTAATCGATCACCAAAACCATCAGCATGATCACCATAGGCTTGTCTTAGTTAAGTTGACAAATTACCTGCGCATTACTTTGCGCCAAACTGATCAAGATTACAAACTGTTTTTCTCTCAGCTGGTTTTTGTGTTGATCTGTTATTTTTACTTCGATCTTTTCAAACGATCAGTTGATCGGTCAAATTTTGAACGGTTGATCTGTTTTAAGTCGATCTTTAATGTCGAACAGTCGAATACTCGCATTAATGTCGATCTTTTGATCTTTATGTTGAAATGTCGATTTTAGTCAAGTAGTTGCCTCTGGGTCGATTTTCTATGTCAAATCGTCGATCTTTCATATCGATTTGTCGATTTTAGGTCGGTCCGTCAAGTTGATCTACAGATCTTTCATGGTTACTTTCATTGTTGAGTCATTTAGTCGCTTTCTAGTCAGTTCATGTGCTCGGGTATATGCTGCCCTGTAGGACTTACGGTTCCCCGGAATGCCAGTCAGTCAGACCAATTAGTAGTAGAACTATCGTAGAAGTATCCACAATCGATTTTCCTCATTGTAGATCAATTACTGCATACATAATTGTAGGAAAATTTCAAGTCTAACTGCAATAATAAATATTACCAACTGAATGAGTGCAGTTACAATAATATAGATGAAATTAGAAGATTGAAAATTAAACATAATATCTTCGAAGATGTTCAGCATGCCAGGGATGAGGTAACTCTTTGCTGCCGAGTAGCGTTAGTCGGTAGGTCTCTTTTCTGGTGTAGCCGAGGACTTCATACGGACCTTCCCAGTTCGGGCCCAGTTTCTCTTCTTGCGGATTCCTCGTAGATTGATTAACTCATTTCAGTACAAGATCTCCAACAGTAAACTCTTTCGGTCGGACCTTAGAGTTATGATACTGTCGCATCCTTTGCTGGTAGGAGGCCATTCGGATCGCTGCCTGTAATCTCTTCTCTTTTAGCAAATCAATTTCCTCGTTCATTAACTCGTTATTCTGCTCTGAGTCAAAGTTCAACGTTCTGTAACTAGGAAGACCAATCTCCACTGGAATTACTGCCTCGATTCCATATGTAAGAACGAATGGAGTCTGATCGGTTGGAGTCCGTTCGGACGTTCTGTATGCCCAAAGAATATTTGGAAGTTCATCAGCCCAAAGCCCCTTTGCTTTTTCCAATTTCGTCTTAATGATCTTCAAGAGAGATCAGTTAGTGACCTCAACTTGACCATTTGCTTGAGAATGCTCGGGAGAAGAGTAGTGATGACTGATCCCCAGTTCTTCACATAATCCATTAAACTGTCCCCCTTCAAACTGCTTTCTATTATCAGTGATGACCACCCGGGGAATGCCAAATCGACACACAATGTTCTGCTAGAGGAATTTTCTCATAGTTTGTTCTGTTATGTTCGGTAGTGCTTCAGCTTCAGCCCATTTTGTAAAATAATCGATGGCAACTACTGCAAACTTCCTCTGTCCCTTGTTGAGCGGCAATGGCCCAATATGTCGATCCCCCATTGCGCAAACGGCCAAGCGCTTTGGATAGGCGTTAATTCCTGAGCTGGCATCCTTGGGACATTGGAAAACCTCTGGCACTTATCACATTTCTTCACAAATTCTTGAGCATCAGTTTCTAAAGTAGGCCAGAAGTAGCCTGCCCTTAGAACTTTTCCAGCTAGTGCATGACCCCCTGAGTGGTTGCCACAGACCCCTTCATGGATTTCTCTCATCACATAATCAGTTTCTTGTTCATTCAGGCACCGTAACAAAGGAGAGCTGTGTCCTCGCTTGTAAAGGATCCCATCCATGATCAAGTATCTGCTTGCCCTGTGTTGAACCCTCCTTGCTTCATTCTTATCTTCTGGCAGAAAATTATTTTCCAAGTATGCTCTGATCGGCTTTGCCCATTCAGCGTTGTCTTCTATATGATTCATCTCTGGGGTCTGGATGCTTGGAGAATCAAGTATCTCGATTGGCACCCCATCATGCATTTCTCCTGATGAAGCAATTTTAGCCAATCGATCCGCCTCCTCATTCTGAAGCCTTGGAATTCTTTGCAGTTGGAATTTGAAAAACTTTCTAGATAAGCATCTAGCCCTTTCACAATATTCAGCCATGTATTCTCCTTTGGCTTCATACTCCCCTTGGATCTGTTCCACTACTAACTGTGAATCACTGTGCACTTTTATTCGGTCTGCCCCCATTCTTCGAGCCATCCGGAGACCAGCTAGAAGAGCCTCATACTCTGCTACATTATTGGTGGCAGAAAATTGGAATCGCAAAGCATAGTGAAACTTACAGCCCTCTGGAGAAATAAGGACTATTCCAGCACCACTCGAATTATTAGTTGATGATCCATCAATGTTCAAAATCTAAAAATCGTCAATGTCATTATCGGGGACAGAATCTTGTGGTGGTGTTGTGAACTCAGCAATGAAATCTGCCACAGCCTGTCCTTTTATTGCAATCCTCGGCCGATATTGAATGTCGAACTGGCTCAGCTCGACCGACCACTTCATAAGCCGACCAGAGGTTTCGGGCTTGTGTAGAATATTCTTTAAGGGTTGGTCTGTCAGGATGACGATTGTGTGAGCTTGGAAGTAGGCCCTCAATCGTCTAGCCACCATTACGAGAGTCAGGGCCAACATTTCCATCTTCGGATAACGTTCTTCTGTTCCATGTAGGGCCTTACTTGTATAATAAACCGGCTTTTGAACTCCTTCCTCTTCTAGAACAAGTGCCGAACTGACAACCGTGGATGATACAGCTAGGTATAGGTACAATTCTTCCCTTGAAACAGTGCGACTGAGCCGTGGGACAGACCCCGGATACTGCTTTAATTGCAAAAAGGCTTCCTCACACTCGGCAGTCCACTCGAATGCCTTTTTAAGCACTTTGAAGAAGGGGTGGCACTTGTCCGTTGATCGGGAGATAAATCTGTTCAGTGTAGCTACTCGTCCTGCCAATCTCTGAACTTCTTTCGTTGTTCGTGGGGGCTGCATTTCCATTATTGCTCGGAGTTTCTTTGGATTGGCTTCGATCCCTCAACGAGAAACCATAAATCCGAGAAACTTGCCAGAAGCAACCCCGAACGCACATTTGGCTGGATTGAGCTTCATTCCATATCTCCTTAAAGTGTCAAATGTTTCTCGTAGATCCGCTACATGAAAATCAGCCCTTTTACTTTTCACGAGCATGTCATCCACGTAGACCTCCACATTACGTCCAACTTGCCCCCCAAACATTCTATTCATCAGCCTTTGATAGGATGTCCCAGCATTCTTCAATCCAAAGGGTATCACATTGTAGCAATAGAACCCTCGGTCGGTGATGAAGGCCGTATGCTCCTGATCGTGCTTGGCCATTTTTATTTGATTATACCCTGAGAATGCATCCATGAAGGATAACATTTCATGGCCAGCTGTCGAATTGACTAATAAATCAATAGATGGCAGAGGAAAACTGTCCTTCGGACATTCCATATTCAAATCTGTAAAATCAACGCACATCCGCCACTTGCCGTTCAACTTCTTCACCATTACAACATTTGACAGCCAAGTGGGGTAATGCACCTCCCGAATAAACTTCGCCTTTATTAACTTTTCAACTTCCTCAGCTATAGCTTCATTCCGTTCGGGGCAGAAAATTCTCCTCTTTTGTTTTATCGGCCGAGCAGTCCGGAAGATGTTGAGGTGATGGGCAATCACGCTCGTACTTATTCCTGGCATGTCTTCGTGGGACCAAGCGAAAACATCCAGATTATTAATCAAAAAATCCTTTATTTCCGCTTTCAGGGGCTCAGGTGTCTCTACCGCCATCTTCATTGTTCTTCTTGGGTCGGGAGGGCCCACTACTAGATCTTCCATCTCTCCTTCCGGCTCCTCCCGTCTTATTTCTTCTTCGTCTCGTATCTCGAGCCTATCTATCACCAGAGCTTCTCTGGGGTTTTCTTCTTTCAAAGAGGTCATGTAACATTCCCGAGCAACCTTTTGGTCAACCCGTACACATCTGA